>BHFT01069354.1:0-47509 GCA_004320025.1 Laticauda laticaudata
TGGATTAGTACATCTAGGAATGGTAGTTGTTTGTTTGTTTCTGTTGCCAGGTGAATTTGATTTTGGGGTGTGTGCTCGTTAGGAATGTAGGAAATTGTTTAGGTGTTTTTCTTTCCATGGGCGCACTAACAATGTGTGTGTGTGTGTGTGTGTTTTATATATTTAATATATATAATATAATTAACTAATATATATATATATATATATATATATATATATATTAGCTAGTAGATTATGTAGTATATATAGGTATATTTATTAGTGCTTAGATATTATATATATATGATATATTATCATATGATATAATAAACTTTCTGTTGTTCTTAAATAACGCCTATATAATAACTTTGCCGTTTAATTTCTAGCCACTCATACCATGTTTCCCAAATCCTGTAATATTCCATTTCTCCCTTATCTTTTAATTCCATTGTTAGTCTATCCATCTCCACACATTCAAGCATTTTTTTTATCACCATACCCTCTGTGAGAGTATTGTCCTGTTTCCAATTTTGTGCGAAGACAATTCTAGCGCCTGTTGTTATATGAAGTCTAATATACTGAGTCTTCTTACTTTACCCTTACCTTATTTTACCTTTTATTATGCCTAATAGAAATAATTTTGATTTCATCTCAGTATTTTGCTTTGTAATTTCCTCAAGTCATTTCTTTATTTTAATCCAATATTTCTTAGCTTCTGTACATGTCCACCACATGTGAAAAATGTTCCTTATTTATGCTTGCATATCCAGCATTCCACTGATCTATTTGGGTGCATTTTCACTAGTCTTGTTGGAGGTAGATGCCAACGGTAGAATATTTCATATAGGTAAGAGATGACCTATTTAATAGTACATATTATCATTGCAGCAAAAAATGGTTTTTGCTCAACAATGGAAAAATAGAGAAATCCCCAGTGAAGGTGAGGTGATAAAGAAAATACTGATGTGTGCTGAAATGGATAGACTGACAATGGAATTGAAAGATCAAGATGAGACAGAATATTACAAGATATGGAATACATTTTACCAATGGTGGAAACAGAAAGGAGGGACCCAGAACAAAAAATGAATGGATTGTAGAATGGATAACTGAGGTTATGTAAATAAGTACAATGGAATATGATGTACAATGGATATAAGTTAACTGTATAATGTATATAAGCTATGTGTCAAAAAGTTTAGTATGTATGGCAAAATGAATGCCAGGATGATCACACCATGTCCAATGTTTTAATAATTTAATCAATAAAATATTCAATTAAAAAAGTTTAAAAAAACATTTAGACATTTGGCAACTGACTCATTTATGATGGTTGTGTCAGGATTCCAGCAGTTACTCCAATTAAATCATTAGCCTCACTCCCAAAACTAAAAAAGATTTATTTGAAGATAACATTCTACATCCGGCATTTACCTGGGCGTAGCCAACTCTGAGATATGTAATAATTCACTGTCACCCTTGATCCTGCTTTCCCCCCAACCCCTCTGGGTGTATCATCCAACGAAACACATCCATAGCCAAGAGTCATCAATCATGCTCTCCAATTAGATTTTTGTGTGGCAGAAGCTTCAGGCATCTAATCAGTGTTTGAAGAAAATATGAATGGAATGTACTTTTGATTCCACTCTGCTGTCTGCTCTATGAAACTCCCTCCCCTTCTCTCTGTTGTCAACTATAAAATGCGTATACAAAATGTTTTATGAGTTGACATCCAGCTCCCCTCACTTCTTGAAGGTGACCTGTACAACACACACAAAAACAAATTGATTGCAGATATGGAAGCTTAGGCTCACGAAACCCCCCCCCCCCNCCCCCCCCCCCCCAAGGCTTGGTTGGATTTTCTGCATGGAATCTTGCTACAAGGGGACCGGCTTGGATGTTCCTATTCTTTTCCCATGATGCCTCTGATAAGGGGCATACATTTTGTATACATGTTTATAGTTGACAGGTTGCAGTGTAGGATTCACTTAACAATGTTTCTATGGAAAAATAATTGAAAAAATATTTGAATGTGCAGAAATGAATAGACTGACACTAGAAATTAAAGAAAAAGAAGAATCTGCATATTATATGGGTATGGGATTTGTTTTATCGATGGATAGAAAATAGAACAAATGAAAAGGCACTGGATATCGTTTTAGAGTAATAAGAAAAATTAATGTAAAATATATACTGGGCTTCATATATATTATTTACATGGGAATGTGATTATTGTGATATTGTTAAATTTGACAAGAAGAACATTATTAATAATGGTTAAATAACTGAAATATGTACCTGATCGACATGTGATTGAAATGGAATGGATTTGTTGTATATTAAACAAAACAAAACAAAAAACAATATTACTAAGTTAAGAACCACAGCAATTCACTTAACGAATGGGATGAGAAAAGTTGTAAAATGGGGCAAAATTCACTTCACCAATGTCTCACTTAGCAACAGAAATGTTGGGGCTCCGTTGCAGCCATAAGTCGAAGACTACCTGTACTCACAATAATAAGGACTCGATAGGTGGATAAAATTACCAAATCCAGTCTAAAACATCTGGTTGACTGTGCAATGAATCCTAACAATGCATAAATGCTAGATTTATGTAGTGTAATAAATAAACTATATAAAATATAACTTAAAATCTATTTAAGATTTTCAAGCGATCAAAGACAATATTTTCTTAATAAAGTGTTATGACTCAGTTCTTTTGTTCAGAAATGGATGGTCTCCCATCATCCCCATTAATGTTTGCTTGGGCTTTTCAGAGTGTATTAAAACAGAAAATCACATTTCTTTAATAGTTTGTAAAGCATCATATCTAGCTTTATCAAATATCTTATTTAATCTTCCATAGCAGCTCCAGCACATTTTCTGGGAGTGAAGCAGTTCCTAGCAGCATTTCTGGCAGCAAAATTTCTATTTCAATTTCTAGCAGCAAAATTGCCCACTGTAACATAACATCTTAATGCAGTGCTATTCATTTTATCTTTATTTCTGTCTTTTACCAATATTTCTTTCAAAAACTTTAAGTCAAGGTTCCTTTTTCAGCAGAAATCTCACCTCTAGTTCCTAAGCATCTCAGTGACCAGCAGCTCACCAAAACCAAATGGCCACTGCAAACAATACCCTGGAGCATGTCCAAGAAATTCAGAAAGCAGACAAAATGAAGTTTGGCATTCACAATTGTCTCCAATAAAGTTGAGAGAAGAAAAAAGATTCTTGAAATAAGCTTAAGGAGATGGGCCAAGAACAAGGAAGAAACAAGGAAACAAGTTGCAAGTGTCAGAACTGCCACCTCCTTGCCAGTCTGCCATGAACCCTGTGGGGAGCTGGAAGAGAAGGGCAAAGGTCTGGGGGAAAGTGAACCTGTGAGAAACCTTCTCTGTGAGAACTGACATTTCCCAGGGAGAAGAATGCCAAGACATAGATTGACTGTTTCCAAAACATCTCTTCTAAACTTGATTAGACAATCTATATGAGCAATTTCAAACAAACTTGGTATTTACCCTCTGGAAACAAATACTGTAGGGGTAAGACACCCCTAACACCCCTCAGGGAGGGGGTGTGCCTTAAAATGTCTTCTACTCTATTGCACAGTGAACTTGCCATGGTAATGGCTTCACAGTACTCCAGCACACCACAACGGGGATCCCTCTCAGCCTTCCAAGGAAACATCAGGCAATTGGCCAAGTGCAATAAAAAAAATGAAACACCAGCGTAGACAACAAACTCCCAAGGAAAGGAATAGAACACATATGACTCTGCATGAGAGAAAGTACTACAGTGTGAGTCCAGACTACAGAATTTTCCTGTCTAATACAGGATGGGGATAAATAAATACCCAGGCAATGCCACGTTCACAGCTGTAAGAGATAAACAATGGGAAGGGACCAAGGGAGGAAAGTTAACTGGCAAAAGTCTGGCGCAAATTCTCCATTCTGGCTTTACACTGCTATAACTCACTTGACTTCTAGTAAACTATACCTTTCTCAACAAATGGAGTTAAGGATCATGTTTACTTAAAAGCCCAAGCTGAGGCAGGTCTGACAGCAGGAAGTTTAAAGGGGTCCAAAGAACATTTAATTTCATGAGCCGTGGTGGCGCAGTGGTTAGAATGCAATATTACAAGCTATTTCTGCTGACTGCCAATTGCCTGCAGTTCAGCAGTTTGAATCTCATCAGGCTCAAGATTGACTCAGCTTTCCATCCTTCTGAGGAGGGGAAAATGAGGACCCAGATTGTTGAGGGCAAAATGCTGACTTTGTAAACTGGTTAAAGAGGGCTGTAAAAGTACTGTGAGGTGGTATATAAGCCTAAGAGCTTTTGCTATTGTTATGACCTTCGAAGGCCATGGGATAATTTTGATGAAGTCCTACAAAAGAGGCGTACAGTTTGAACCTCACCTACTGACTCAGATAAGTCAAGCTTTTTTGCCATGTGCTCCACAGAAAAAGAAAGATTGGATGCCTAAATTTCATATTTCAAATCACACAAAGATCGAGAAGCTGGAAACCAAAGAAAGGCCTGCTTAATGGGCAGGAAGCCAAGAAAGGCCTTAAAGATTCACAAACAATGGCCAAAATAAAAGGGAGTGTGAAAAATAATTACTCAGACCTGGAATGTGGCCAAGATGATTTTGCCTCTTGAGGAATCAGGAGAAACTGGCAAGGTTACAGAACTGAAGATGGTAAAAGAGAAGAAACACAACCAGAAATTTCAAGGAGAACAAAGAACAAGGGGTCAGTGAAGGAACAGGTTTGTAAACCACAAAAAGATGGGAAGAATAATTTACTCAAGAGAGGGGAAGAGAGGTTATAATTCAAAGCAATTGAAGCCAAGAATTCAAGTGTAAAGTTCAAAGCCAATACATTTGGTCAAAGGCAGTTCAAATGTAATATATTTTCATTGGGTTAAAAGAAAGATTTATTAAAAAATTCAGCCAGAGGTTGACAGAAAATGTCATCGTGGCAAGGGGATACATATTTTGGCCAGGCAGGAAATAAAGTCAGGCCCGATAATGGAGAACAAAAAGAAAACCAAGAAGGTGACGGATGTGGGAAGGAGGGATAACTAGTTCTTTAATTTATTCCAGCAATGAATACAAATGCCTCTCTTCTTTGGTGAGATATAATGTCTAAACAGGGAAAGTGGAAAACTCATCTCCCCCAGGAGAAAAAAAATGAGGAACAGTTAAAGAAGAATCGTAGTTCAGATAGAGGATTCCCAGATAATACTCCTAGATAATAATAATTATCTAATGTAATAATCAGTCATACCCTGATCATCCCCCTCAGATGGACTACTGGAATAAGTTGTAAATGGGGCTACCCTTGAAGAGTAGGTAGAAGCTGCAACTCAGAATGTAGTGATGCGAGCAGTTTTAGGTGCCCCTAAGTATTGCATGTAAAATCTCTGCACTGGGTGCCAATTTGCTCCTATGTCCAATTTAAGATGTGGGTTATCATCTTTAAAACCCTCAGAGTACCTGAGAAGCCTTTTCATCCCAATTGCATTGACCCATCCCAGTCTGTCAAGAAGGGAAAGCATGCTGCAAATCCCAGTGGTTTGTTGTGGCCCAACAGCAGCCAGCAGAGCTGATGGCATACTCGGACAGTGAGGAGGTTGGGGAGGAACATGGGCCAGTCCTGAAGTCTGTAGAAGGCTCTGACATCAGACGCAGAGATGGAGCCAAGGCCATCCGACAGTTATCAGCTGCCTCTGGTATTGCAGATCAGTGGGGCAGAAGAACAGCTGGAGCCTGTTCCCAATGTGTGCATGTGCAGAGCTGCCAAAAGAAGAGAACAGCTAATTTCCAGGTTTTCCAGCTCAGCTGCTTCATGCAGCACAGCAGATTGCTGTGCATCAGCTGTTTTACACACAGAGCTGGCAAAAGAAGGTGAGTTGCAAATGCTGTGTGCGCATACAAAGCACGCATTCACCAAACTGGTTGTTACACCGGTTAAATCCCACCCCTGGTCACAACTGCCAATGTGCAATACCTGCCAGCATGCGATTTATTGAGCTTTTTGACCCCGGTAAACCAATCATTGATAAATCTGAGAAAAGAATAAGTTTCAGAAGAAAACAGAATGTTTAATTCAACTACATGTGCTAATTTGGTGGCTACTCAGGAATTAGTCAGGCATGGGAAGATTTTTGTGGCTCTTGGTGTTTTCTTTTCTGTGGGAAATGGGTCCAAATGGCTCTTTGAGTGCTTAAAGTTGCTGACTCCTGGTATATATGCAGAATTGTCCAAAGAAATCTCTCATTGTTTAGCTCAAGAAACACTTGGAATCCAGTAAAGGAAAGGATGATCCACCGTGCAATTAATTTCACTCTTGCCTGCAAGGCCTGTGAGGAATTCTAATCAATAGAGAAGGTTTTCAGCTCGCTCAACATAAGGCACATTTCATACAAAGCTGAACATTTCTCTCCGTGTCATGCAGAATTATCTTAATTATTGTTTTGGGGGGAAAGACTTATATAAAATCATCCAGTCGGCTTTCCTGCCCCCCCCCCAACAAGAAACCCCAGCTNACTTATATAAAATCATCCAGTCGGCTTTCCTGCCCCCCCCCAACAAGAAACCCCAGCTCAGAAACTCATCACACCAATAATGTGATGAGTTTCTCTTTCTCCTCCCTCCCTCCCTCCGTCCCTCCGCTTCTAACATCTTGGCCTTGTTTGATATGCTTGCCATTTCTTGCTGACAGGAAAGTCGATTAAATCACATTTATATTGTAAATGTATGCATTGCTTTTACCCTAGGCGGCGGATGGAGAGATACATGGCCCCCTGGGAAAAACGAAACCAATCCACTTTCATATTGAAGACTTCTGTCAGTTGGAAGAAATGAATGGTTGCCAGGGAGAGTTGGGAATTACTTGAGAATGCAAAATGTTATTTTAGAGTCCTTTTGAGGGCAGCTTCCTTCTCCTTTGTTCCTCCTTTGCTTCCTTTCTCAAAGAGAGAGCCAACCTAACATGAAGAAGGAATTTCTTGGCTGTGAGAACAGTTAACCAGTGGAAGGGCTCACCTTCAGAAATTATAGGGGCTCCATCACTGAAGGTTTTTAAGAAGAGACGAGACAGCTATTTGTCTGCAGAGGTGGGATTCTCCTGGTTCAGACTGGTGCAGGTGAACTTCTAGCTCTGACGATCAGCTGTTGAGTGAACCGGTTCTCCCCCACAATTAAGTCAGCCCGCCCACTCACCCCTGCGCTGTACTTACCTATATCCTCTCAGCTGATTCGCATGACAGGGTGGATTGCCACGTCTCAGCGGGGTTACTCCCCAGAAGTAACATAGAAGGTAAGTAATTTTGAAAGCTGCCCATATGAATGAAGTGTGCAACCCCTGAACTAGTTGTTAAACAAGCAGCATACCACCACTGTTTGTCTGGAATGGTGTAGGGTCTCTTATACCTCCTTTTCTACCAGGGAATTGGGCTAGAAGACCTCTAAGATTGCTTCCAACTCTGTTATTCTGTATTCTCTTCCCTACCCAATCATGATCATCTTTGCACGTTCACCTCCATTTCTAAGAAAATAAATCAAGAGAGGCTTTGGGTAAGGAAGTCCAATTTTGACAAATTTGCAAAGACATGAGAAGGATTTTTTTAAAAAGTGAATGGAAACTTGGTGGGGAAGGATAATTTTCTAGCTGCTAAGGTGCCAAAGATGGTAGCAATAGCACTTGGAATTATATACCACTTCAGCCCCCTTTGATTGGTTTACAAAGTCAACATTTTACCCCCAACAATCTAAGTCCTAATTTTACTGACCTCAGAAAGATCAAACTCTGAGTTGATAACAATAGCACTTGGGCTTATATACTGCTTCACAGTGCTTTTACAGCCCTCTCTAAGCAGTTTGCAGAGTCAGCCACTTGCCCCCAACAATCTGGGTCTTCATTTTACTGACCTTTGAAGGATGGAAGACTGAGTCAATCTTGAGCTGGTCAGGATCGAACTGCTGGCAGCCGGCAGTCAGCAGAATTAACCTGCAGTACTGCATTCTAACCATTGCACCACCAAGGCTGAAGAAGATCACCTGGTATGTCTCAGCAAACACAAAGATAGTGTTAAAAATGAGGAAGAAGCAAGGTCCTTGCCAAAGGCAGTGGGGGGAAAATGAGCTACAATACTATTAACCTAAAAGACTAATTAGGAAACATTCCATTTCATAAATTATGCATGGGTTTCACTTTGTGTTTCCCCCCTTCAAGTTTCCTCCCTAACATGGCTAATTAAGAAACATTATAAAGACAAAAAAAAACCTACTCACAGTAATGCACTAATACCATAGAAACTATCCAGGACAAACCAGGACAAATACCCTGGGCTTACCTTTAGAGCATCTCTCCAAGCTGTGCCATCTACTCTTCTCCTTTTAATTTCTGGCTCTGATATTCGTCCATTTCTCCATCTCTACCACCTTGAGTGGCCCAAATAACTCTCCTTGTCTAAAAAGCACACCCACTTTTTCTTACTCCGCCTTAAAAATTCCTCTCTTAATCTTACTCCTTCCCCACCCAAGGCATTCCCAGGACATCTGGTTCTGGGATTCAGAGCCGACACACTAATGTTGTTGCTTGATCTCCAGCTCCAGCTCACCTAGCAGGAGGTGGCATATGTGTGGTGGAATGTAATCTGGATTCCCAACAGGGAAGAGCTGCATTCCAGAAAGCAAAAGTTAGATAATTTGGTTGGGAGAAAGAGAATTAAGAAGGCTTCTCCCTGGCAGTTCTTAAAGGCTAACTATATTGGTGCAAATGGTGGCTTTAGTCTGGCAAGATTCTGCCTGTAGGTGCGGAACAGTAAAGGAACTGCTGAGAAGCAATTCCACATGTATTTCTTGGTTGTTGCGTTCTGACAATATAAGAATAGTAGAATCCCATGAAAAGCCATAGACATCAATGGTTGTCTCATTAAAAACTAAGTCATTTTTTTCTTTTTTGTTCTTTGGCTCCTTATCCTTCTACATTTTGCAATGTGACCAACAAAATAGCAATGACCTTGGGATACCTCATGTAATGCATAACTGAACTGAATTTAAAAGGTAGAAGTTGTTATTAATGTTTTGTGAGAATTTTGAGAAAAGCTGTAGTTCCTCAGGAAAATGTAATTGAGAAAAAAACCTAATTGTATTTTAGGCTAACCAGGGACTCCAAGTCATTATAATAGCCTGCAAATATTTATTGATACATGGACCATATTAATGGAACAAATGAAATTCTAAACCATTCTGAGATTCCCTCCTTCCTTCCCCCCCTCCCTTTTCAGTGCTGTACCTTTAAATTATGTAAGCAAAAACAAATAATTAATACAATGCATCTCCATCACCTAACATTATTAAAGAAAGAGAGAGAGGGATTCTTGGAATAAAATATTCAAATGCTGTGATGTCTCTGTACATCATAGAATCATGCAACCCATGATATTCCCTATAACACTGTATAAAAGTGAAAGTTGTATTTTAAAGAAGCAGAATAGGAAATGTATTGAACTCTGGTGGTGGCAACGATTCCTGAGAATATTGTATATAGCCAAGAAATCAAGCCAATAGATCACTGACTACCAGAAGCAAAGGAAAGGTGTATAAAGTTGGTTTCTTTGACCAAACTTAAAATAAGTTTTTAAGTTTAAAATAAAACTTAAAATAAACTTAAAATAAGACATGCTAAAGCTCTGATAATCTTTTATGGACTTTTTCATGACATCAGGACTGAAAGCATGATTTATGGATTTCCATATAGATTGTATTTGTTTGTAACCTTACACAGGGTGAAGAAATATTAAGTTTGTTTATATTTATTGTGATACACATCTTTATATATATATATTTCTTTTCCTTTCTTTGAATGATTTATTCTTTCTATTTCTCTTTCTCTCTCTGAGTTTAGTTTGTATTTCTTTTTACTATTGTAATAATACAAATACACATACACACAGTATATGCATACATATTCTGCTCAAAGCCTGCAGTTCGATCCTGATGGAGCTCAAAATTGAACCTTCCAAGGTCACTCAAATGAGGACACAGATTGTTGGGGGCAGAGAGTACTATAAAAACACTATGGAGTGGTATAGGTAGTCCTCAACTTGCAAAGGTTCATTTCGTGACCATTCAAAGTTACAACGGCACTGAAAACAGTTACAACCTTTGAAACATCCCCAGAATTGTGTGATCCAAAATCTAGACACTGAGCAACAGATTCCAAATGATGCCCATTGCAATGGTCATAGGATCAACTTTTGGAACCTTGTGACAAGCCAAGTCCATGAGGAAACCAGATTCACTTAACAACTGGATTACCAACTTATCAACTGCAGTGATTCACCTAACAACTATGGCAAGAAAGGTCATAAAAAGGGGCAAAACTCATTTAACAAATGTCTCACTTAGCAACACAAGTGTTGGGCTCTGTTGCAACCATACGTCAAGGACTATCTGTTTATAAGTCTATATGCTATTGCTATATTTTGTCAAATTTATATACACAGTGTCAGCATTCCAAGTAACAACCTCCAAAAATCAAAAACTCCAAGCCTGTCATCTTCTCAAAGATCCATTTTATTAGAAACGTCCACATTGGCACATCTGAGGAAAACCCAAATCTCAGATTTCCGGGGTTTCCTTAGCCCAAAGGAAGTCCAAAATCCAACCCCTGTACCCAATAGTCCAGGGGTGGCTAACCTTTTTGGACTCCCATGCTGAAAATTGCACAAGCGCTCATGTGTGTGAGCTTGCATACCAGCACCCAGGAGGCAATGCATGTGGGGGGGGGGCACACCTCTTGAGCATGCACACACACAACCCCCCCATGCCATGCAACTCTACACATGCATGTGTGATGCCTCTGCCCCCACACACATCTCTGTGTATGTGCGCGTGCCTCCTGCCCCCCACACCCCCCATGCATGTGCGCCAGTACCCAACAATCAGCTGTCAGGCAGGCATCGCACACGCATGTATAGTGGGGCTCTTCCAAGTGACCTCTTGCATACCAGCAAAAGTGCCTCGGTGTGCCACTTCCAGCACGCATGCCATAGGTTTGCCATCATGGCAATAGTCCATCACCTGGTCCAATCATTATTTTATTCCAACTGGAGACTATCCCCAGGAACTCCCCTCCAGGTGCAGGATAACCTGTCCTTGACTTTCTAAGAAAGGAATGTTGTTGTGGCTAATCTTCCACCGCTCCTTGAATCCCCCCTCCCAGGTTCCCAGGCACTGAATGTGGCAGAAGCCCCAAGCTGACAGCCGGCATATAATTTCTCCCTTAGTGTCTTACTTAATCCATGCAATGCCAGTCTTGTTTTTCTAGAAGCCTCCTTTTCCTTTTCATTCAAAGGAGGCACAGTGTAAACAATTTGTTTCAGCCAAGATTTAGCTTGTCCCACTGTCCCTTAAGTCCTCTCTCCTGTGTGCCTGTAGTCTCTTTGCTTTCCGAAGCATAAAGTGGTGAATTTTACATCAAAGAAAGAAAGGTGTGAAGTGAGTTTAAGCTTTTCTGCACTGCTGTGAATAGACTTCTTTCCCTTTTCAGTTTCTGGTATGTGTGATCAGAATACCCCCGTGAGTAAAGGAATGCCAGTTCCTGAGGTAAATTTTCAGGCAACTCCTACTTGAAAAATATCTGACTCACAGTAGGTGGCAGAGAGAACAACTCAAGACCAAAAATATCTGCTCGTCAGTCTTGTCATGCCTGGAAGTGATGACAGCCATCGTGCCTTGAGAGAAAAGTAGTTTTCGGTGTTTTCGATCAAGAAATTCATAATACTCCTGCGATGGCTCGGTTCAGACCAGGGAGATATGAAATGTTCTACAAATGTCAAAATGGCATGAATTCAACTGCCTTTGCTTCTTCCCCATGAATAACACATTTTTTAAAAAATATGTTCTTGGCAAACTCCATCCATTAACATCCTCTTTGGTAGCAGCCTTCTTAGTCATAATTTTCTTCATGGTGACAAGAATCCCCTAAATATCATGTTACAGTTGACATCTTCAGATGTGATGAACTTCTCAAACCAGCCTGGTCTTCAGGAGTGGATGTTAGGTGCTCAGCAATCCTACTGACCTTCATCTTTATCTCTTAAGTGCTGGCATCAGTTGTGGGGTGTGGAAAGTGGGAGGTTGCTTCCTGCCTCTTAAAAAAACATGTTTCTCCATTTCTCCCTTTGGGGGGAAATATAATATTCTGCCTTTTAAAAAAAAAAAATTCCCAAAATGTTTCATTCTTCTAGGAGAGGAGTAGGTGCTGACTTTCTACACCAGGAATACCATGGCTGCATGAACTGCATTGGCTTCTGGTTGTCTTCTGAGTGCAATTCAAAGTTTTGCTTGTTCTCTTTAAAGCCCTGGGTTACTTGCAGGACCATCTCTCCCTATGAGTTATCTGCCTGTCCTAATCAACAGAGTAGAAGCATTCCAGTTCTGCATTCTTAAATGTTGCCATCTGATGCCACCTTGGAGTGATGCCTTCTCACTGGCCCACTCCCACCCCAATTCCTTGGAACAGCTCTCTCTAAGAGGGACCCTGCCCTCTTAGCCTTCCAGAAGGCCCTACGTTTCTGTTGCTAAGCGAGACATTGGTTAAGTAAGCTTTGCAGGTAAGCAGAGACTGAGCTTGGCTGCCCCTAAAGGAGTATTTCTCAAGTCATGGGCAGATAGAGGGGGTCTTTGACTTACAACCATAATTTTGAGCCCCAAATTCCCATCACAAAGTGAGACATTTGTTAAGCGAACTTTGCAGGTGAGCAGGGACTGCCCGTAGAAGAACATCTTTCAATTTATGGTCCTCAACTTATGACTGCAATAGAACCTCACATTTCTGTCACTTGGATGTTCTCTGAAACAGTGGGATAGGATAGGGGTTGAGCTGTGAAGATGTTGGTTTAGTGCAGGAGTTGGCAACCCGCAGCTCTGGAGCCACATGTGGCTCTTTCATCTCTCTGCTGCGACTCCCTGTTGCTGGTTGGCACCACAATTTTGAAAGGAAGTTCCAGTTTGGGGGGGAAAGCACAGTACACCAGGAGGAGACTCTATGGCAAAGGGCAGGTTTTCCAGTTGGATCCACAATTGATAGGGCTTTCAGTTAGGACAGGTAGAGGAAAAGACGCTGCACTAGGAGGAGACTCTATGGTGGGGGAACCAGACTTCCAGACAGCTCCAGAATTGAACGTGGAGCTACTGGGTTAGGACCTTTGTGGCTCTTTGAGTGTTTAAAGTTGCCAACTCCTACTCTTATGCCTGTGTGAAAGAGCACTTCCGTTTCTAAAACTGTTGTGTGGAGTATTATGGACCATGTGGAGCCATCGGCTGAGATAGGCATTTATACAAGTCCCAAAAGTTAATAAATAAAACGATGATGCGCCAATGACACTTGTGATCATGCAAATGCCATGACTCGCATACTTCATTGTATGTCAAGGCAGAAGAACACCCTGGTGGCACTTGTGTCACAGCCTCATTGACAAATGTATCAACTTTTTTTTTTCTTCTTGGGTCATTGCAATTTGCTGAGGTTGCTGGTGTTGGCAGCCCCATGTGTATGTGAGCGTGTGTACATGTGTGTATGTTGTGTGTGTTCTTCATCTCAGTGTTCATTGATCACAAGCTACTAGCTGACATTCCAAATTTTTAGTGGAAATACTTTCAATGAATTGTGATTGCTTCCTTCTGAAGCATGGCTCTGTTTTTTTTTTCGCTCTCTCTCTTCCAGATGCTTTTTAGAGTAAATTCAAACAAAATCTCTCAGGGGTTGCCCCAAAGAAGAGGGAGTCAAGCTGTTCTCCAAAGCACCTGAAGGCAGGACAAGAAGCAACGGATGGAAACTCATCAAGGAGAGAAGCAACCTGGAATGAAGGAGAAATTTCCTGACAGTGAGAACAATTAAGCAGTGGAACAACTTGCCTCCAGAAGTTGTGAATGCTCCAACACTGGAAGATTTTAAGAAGAGACTGGACAGCCATTTGTCAGAAGTGGAGTAGAGTTTCCTGCCTAGGCAGGGGGTTGGACTAGAAGACCTCCAAGGTCCCTTCCAATTCTGTTATTATGTTAAATAATAATGGCAAGATGCAACTAAATAAATTAAATACATGTGATGCTAATACTGAGATAGTGTATCATGGACAGCCCGAGTATCTAACTGAGAGATGTTAAATCACAGAAAACTAGATACATCACTACTAGCCAAGATCACAAGACTTTATCTGAGTTACTTTGGGCATGTCATGGGTGCAAATTCATTGGAGAAGGCAATGATGCTAGGAATGGTTAGTGAAGCAAAAAGAAGGGCTGAGTAAAGAACATGCTGGCTTGATAACATTAAATCTGATGCAAAGTTGAACATCCAACAATTGAAAGAAGTTGTGCCTGACAAGGTAGCATGGAGAGCATTTGCTTATAAAATCACTAATTCAAGAGTTGGAACAACTGATTGATTAAAACAACAAATACCGAGATAATCACCCCTTCTGTTTTGGTCTGAGGGCTGAAGATGTGGAGATTATCTCAACATTAAAAAACTTTTTTTTTTCCAGAACTGAGTAACTATCCTGTGGTTTATGACAACCATACCTAGAGGTATGCAAAGCATAAGGACTTTACTAATATTTGAGAATACTTGTAGCTCAGGGATAACATGAGGGGTCCTTGGTGCTCTCTGAGCTTGCTTGTTTTCTTGCAGGCATTTCATTACCCAACTAGGTGACATCATCAGTGTTAGTAAGGAACGAGGTTGGTCTCTACATTCTTGGCGTGTTGGTGTTGGTGGGAATCTATAAAGTGAGAGCAAACCCTATTCCTCATTAGCACTGATGATGGGGCTGGATGGAGCTGGACTAAAAGACCTCCAATATCTATTCTATTCTATTCTATTCTATTCTATTCTATTCTATTCTATTCTATTCTATTCTATTCTATTCTATTCATTTTCTATTTTCTATTTTCTATTTTCTATTTTCTATTCTATTCCATTCCATTCCATTCTATTTTCTATTCTATTCTATTCCATTCCATTCCATTCTATTTTCTATTTTATTTTATTATATTCTATTCCATTCCATTCCATTCTATTTTCTATTCCATTCCATTCCATTCTATTCTATTCTATTCTATTCTATTCCAATTCCTTCTCTGTCAAAGAGCTACATTTTGTCCTGATTACTGTTTCTGAATCATCTTTAAGGTCAGCTCTACATAATGAAGTACATTGTCAGGAAGTTTCTCCTTAATTCCAGGTTGTTTCTCTCCTTGATTAGTTTCCATCCGTTGCTTCTTATCCTGACTTCAGGTACTTTGGAGAATAGCTTGACTCCCGCTTCTTTGTGGCAGCCTCTTATACATTGGAAAACAGCTATCAGGTCACCTCTGGTCCTTCTTTTCATCAACTAGGTTGATCCCTTTATATATATGGTCACTTCATTTAAAGCTTTGATTTCAGCTTCTTTTCTATAAAGGGAGGCCTTTTTATTTGTTTGTTTGTTTTTCTCATCCCCCCGTACCACCGTTCCAGCAACAGGGGGACTGTTGGGCACCCTGAAATCCTTCCTTTCTTGAACTCTGGTGAAACCTGAGGTTCCCTTGTGGGAAATCAGAAGGGTAGGAGGAGAACGCAGGGAGGAAGATGGGAGGAGAAGGAGGGTCTTAAAAATGAAAGGAGGAATTCACTCCACTTGGTGCTGGTAGTTGCTTTTATTGTGAAATCAGCAGGAGGCCCACCCCCTGACGATGCTCTGTTAACCCCCACCCCCCAGGCTCTCTTCTAGCACTGTTCCCGTGGGGTGCTTTGAAAATAGGAGAGAGCTGCCTCCTCCATGCTCTCTGTCGGACTGTTGGGAGCCTGACAACAGCCGAGCAACCTTTGTGTGAAAAACTCCAACCCAGGCTGCGTTCTGGGTTTCTTTGTGCCTGCCCTCACTCGCTGCATTCATCGATTGCCTTCCTCCTTAGGAAAAAAAAANAAAAAAAAAAAAAAGACACAGAAAAAGAAAAGAAATACAAGGGGAGATTATCTATCTTTTCCTTCTGCCTATGTGCTATCAAGCATAATAGACTGTGCTGTGGGGATTTGGCTTCATAATGCAATCTCTTATTTATGGAAGCAAATTCCCAAGGCTTGGTCACACACACACACACACACACACACACACACACGCTGGCGTGGCTACAAAAGAGAAACCGGGAGGAGCAGAGGCAGGTAGAACAGTAGGGTGGCTGATGGGCTTGGTTTGAAGGGGAGGTTCTCTCTCTCTCTCTCTCTCTCATAGTACTTTTACAGCAAAAGCATTTCCTCTAAAAAAAACCCTTTTATTTTAATTTCAGTACAAGGTACGAGTACAAGGCCTGCATTCAATTTTGAAAATGGGACAACTTGCCACAGCCAACTCACCGCAGCCAACACAACATGGCCAATTCACTGCAGGGACAATTTAACAATTCTATTTAATTATTTTAAATCAATAAGAATTATTTTAATGTTTTCCATTCACATTTCCTTCTGTCCCTCCTTTTGCATCCTTTCTGTAACAATTCAATCCCACCATTTCTTTGATATTAGTGCAACTCTCGTCCTGCAGCGAGTTATCCTGGCAAGTTGGCTGTTAGTTAGCTGCGGTGAGTTGGCCATGGCAAGTTGGCCATGGTGAATTGTCATAGACCTTATAAGGTTCCATCTGGCTGTTCCACTGGTTATTTGTTCTCACTCTTTATGAAGATTCTCATTAATTCCAGGTTGCTTCTCTCCTTGATTGGTTTCCATCCATTGTTTCTTGTCCTGCCTTCAGGTGCTTTGAGGTTGATACCCTTCTTTGTGGAAGCCTCTCAAATACTGGAAAACTGCTACCATGTCTCCCCTAGTTTTTTTCTCAAGACTAACAAAGAATGTTCTTCTTGAGTCAATTCAGAAAGTTCAGGCTGCCCATGGAGCTGTTGACATAGTTCTACAGATAAATGATTGAGTCTGGCATTTGTACTTCTATAACTGTCTGATTTGACAGAGCTGCCAAACAGGACACGTAGAGACTTCAACATACAGGACTGAAGAAAAAACGGTCGCAACCAGCCACCCTTCCATTGAGGACTTGTATACTGCATGAGTCAGAAAGAGGGCTGAGAAGAAAGAGGGCTGAGAAGACCAGAGGTGGTATTCAGCAGGTTCTGACTAGTTCTGGAGAACCAGTAGTGGAAATTTTGAGTAATTCAGAAAACTGGCAAATACCACCTCTGGTTGGCCCCACACCCAACTATTCTCTGCCTTCTGAGTCCCAGCTGATCGGCTGGGTCTTCTTTGGTTGCCCTGCACAGAACAGAACTGGAAAGCAGGTTAGTGGGGTGGGGTGAGAATGGAGATTTTACAGTATCCTTCCCCTGTCATGCCCACCAAGCCATGTCATGCCCACCATGCCATGCCTACAGAACCGGTAGTAAAAACAATTGAATCCTACCACTGCTACAGACCCCTCATATCCTTGAAACATAAATTGTTTCATCTCCTTCTCTTGAAATGCCACTATAGGCAGACTCATGGACAGTTTTTCCCCCATGCCATCACTCTGCTGAACAACTAATTCCAAAAGTGTTCTTTTATGTCTATTTACCCATGTAGTATGGCTGTATTACTTTTATCCTTCTCTTCTGTTTCACTACCTTCTCTTACTGGTGTCAGGAATATGATTATTATTACTTTGATATTATGAATATTACTACTTTGATATTATGATTGTTATTACTTTTCTGTTTTGCATGTACATGGAGAGCTTCTGCATCGGAGATAAATTCCTTGTGTGTTCAATACACATTTGTCCAATCAAGAATTCTGTTCTGTTCTAAGATCTTGAAGCATCCAAATTACTTCTCTTTCTCCTTCTCGTTCTCTTGAGAAATAAGATTTTTGCTATTGCTTATGGTTTCAGATCTTTAAACAGGTGATGGTTGTTAAAAATCTATTGACAGCTGTGTCAATACACTTGTCCTATGCTTGGATTAAATATGATACCTAATGAACTGCAACTAAAACCATCTGTACATTGCAGCTACAAATATATCCTCCCAATTAAAATTCCTGAGATAACTTCTTATCTACAACCAGTTTATCATTATTATGATATTATTTACTTCTGTCTATCCCCTTTCTGCTCCCAATGGAATATTCATAAGTATTCAAATAAATCTAAACATTTCAGTAAGCAAGATAATCTCACTTGTAGCAACAATTTGCTCCAGGTAGCTACTCAAGTAACTTGTCCAGAAACCACCACATTTTCTCCAGTTATTTCTTCTTTCCTGTTCCTCCATCTAAACAGCTTTCTCTATCTTTTCATATGCCATGCCCTGGATAGAAGGAAGTGAACTTTTCTGCTGTCCTCACCACTCTCTGCACAGCCTTCCTATCTGAAACAGTAATATTTTCCAACCACAGTAAGGCAATACGACAGGAAGCTTTCAACTCACTAGAGAAAGTGGTGAGGACAGGGAAAGGAAGATGTGCTCTTCTTATATGACACAGAAAATGTAGGCACTGCTGTGCCTGCCTCACCAATGTCCCACCATTGAGTGACCAAGATAACCTACTCACTAGCTGCATACCCAAAAACCTGATACTACTAACCACTTCCACAGTTGAATCATTAACACAGAGAAAAATAAAATAAAATTAAAAATAATAAAATAAATAAATAAAATAATATAAAATAAAATAATAAGCTAAAAAGTAATGGTTCCACTCACGTATCCCACATACGTGCTCATGGTTTCCAGCTCTAGGGGGCAGTGCTCATCTCTGTTACAAAGCCGAAGAGCCAGCGCTGTCCAAAGATGTCTCCGTGGTCATGTGGCTGGCATGACTAAACCTGAAGGCGCATGGAACGCTGTTCCCTTCCCACCAAAGGGGTCTTCATTTTTGACGTGCTTTCGAACTGCTAGGTTGGCAGAAGCTGGGACAAGTAATGGGAGCTCACTTCATGACACGGCACTAGGGATTCAAACCACAAACCTGCCGACTTTTCTGATCGACAAGCTCAGTGTCTTGGCCACTGAGCCACCACATCCCTACAAATAATAAATAAAATAATAAATANTCATTGTCTTGGCCACTGAGCCACCACATCCCTACAAATAATAAATAAAATAATAAATATAATAAATATAATAAAATAAAATAAAATAAAATAATGAAATGAAATGAAATGAAATGAAATGAAATAAAATAAAATATATAAAATAAAATAAAATAAAAAACAAACAAAACAAAACAAAACATTGGGAAGAAATCAGAAATGAAGATGCTAAAGTAAAATTGCATAACAATTTTGCAAAGGAAACTGACATTATTGATTTCAGTGCCACAATTAGAATGTTTATTTGCTGGACTTTCTAGAATGAACTAAATAAACAGGATCTCTTTGCTCTCAAATCATTGCAAATTCATGTTTTTGCTATGAAAGACCACAGAGGGAAATACACAGACCATCTTCTGTTTCAATAACCAAGCAAAATCCTTCACTCTTCATGCAAAGGTTTGGATAAACGTTTCCTTTTGAAGCAAAACGCTTCCCTGTTGCAGATGGAGGGAAGCTTGTGTTGGAGATCTTTCTTATTTATTACTTTCTTTCCTCCTCTAATTCATCTGATGCCTCCCAGGAAGCAGCTGTCTGCACAGCGTACCTTATTTAAAATGACAGCTAACTGAATTGAGGAGGAGGAGGAGGAGGAGGAGGTTGTGGCTTGCAGAGGGAATTCTGCTTCCTCTGTTGGAAAGGAATTGCCAATGGGTTAGACTAAAAACAGCATCTTTGGGTGAAACCAGGCAGGAGGTCAGCTGTAGAAACATGCTGAATTTTCATGAGATTTGGGTTTGGCTGGGAAAGAGGCCGCTGCAGGAAATAGGCAAGTGTTGTTTAGGAGTGGGTGAAATGAAAACCTTCCCTTTTATGCACATTTAATTTTTTTGTTCATGGCTAGCTCTGATTTGCTGAGGTTTGGGGTAAGAAGGGAAAGGGGAAACGGCTCTCCATAGCCAATAGTATGGGGCAAAGTCTTCCTACTTGCCCAGCTCCTATGCAAGAGAATAGAAAGGGAGGGAGGACAGAAGGAAGGAAGGGAAAAGGAAGGAAGGAAGGAAGGAAGGAAGGAAGGAAGGAAGGAAGGAAGGAAGGAAGGAAAGAGGGAGGGAGAGGATAGGAAGGCCATCAGGAAGGAGGAATGGAAAAAGGAAGGAAGGAAAGATGAAGGGAGAGAGGGATGGAGGACAGAAAGAAGGAAGGGAGGGAGGGAAGGAAAGAAGGCCATCAGGAAGGAGGAATGAATGAATGAATTATGGAAGGAAGGGAGGGAGGGAGGGAGGGAGAGAAGGAAGGAGGACAGAAAGCAGGAAGGAGGAATAAAAGAAAGAAGGAAGGATGAAGGGAGAGAGGGATGGAGGACAGAAAGAAGAATGGGAGAAAGGAGGGAGGGAGTCGGAAGGGAGGGAGGGAAGAAATGAAGGTCATCAGGAAGAATGAATGAATGAATGAATGAATGAATGAATGAATGAATGATGGAAGGAAGGAAAGAAGGGAAGGAGGACAGAAAGCAGGAAGGAGGAATAAAAGAAGGAAGGAACGATGAAGGGAAAAAGGACAGAAAGAAGGAAGGGAAAATGAAGGAAGGTGGGAGGGAAGGAAGGAAGGCCATCAGGAAGAAGGAAGGAAAGAAGGAAGGGAGGGAAGGAGTAGAACAAAGAGAAAAGAAAGGAAGAAGAATGAAAGGAAGGAAGCACTGTCTTTTGCCTGACTTCCCCCATGCTCTTTTATCAGTGGATGCCAAAACATCACCAAAAATGGCCCCAAGAGGACTTTCATTTGCCAAAGGGAAAAAAGACGGAGCCCACAACACTCTTAACTAGATTAAGTCACCTGGGCAGGTAATCTCTTACCTCAGAATTGCCATACCTGATTCTTCACGAGGAGGCTGTATCTGCATGTCTGACTATCTGTGCGTGGAGCACAAGCGTGTTAACGTTGGACAGTACAAACCTACACAGCCCTATGAATTTTATGTCACCTGTCCTGGGTACCTGTAAATAAAACCCAAAGGGTGATAAGCTGGGTTGCATAGCCATGTCGCGTTTTCAAAGAACCTCTGAACTGAAATAAAAAAGCAGAGCTCCAATTACCTTCAAACTCTGGCAGGGGCTGCCCTGCTACTTACTCGGAGGTAAACAAAAGTCCTTGATTTTGGACACACCTCTCTGCCTTTCCACTATCTAAATGTGGGACCACACAATACATTCCAGATTGCCTCAGGGCCAAATCCAATCAGCATCGAGCTGGAAGGGACCTTGGAGGTCTTCTAGTCCAACCCCTGCTCAAATAAGGGACCCTATACCATTTCAGACAAGTGGTTGTCCAGTCTCCTCCTCCTTCTCTTCCTCTTCCTCTTCCTCCTCCTCTTCCTCCTCCTCCACTTCTCCTCCTCTTCCTCCTCCTGCCCCTCTTCNTTCCTCCTCCTCTTCCTCCACCTGCCCCTCTTCCTCTTCCTCCTCCTCCTTCTCTTCCTCTTCCTCCTCCTCCCCCTCTTCCTCCTCCTCTTCCTTCTCTTTCTCCTCCTCCTCTACCACTCTGGGTTACAAACAGTTAGAAGCATTTCTATCTTTATTATGATCAGTTCTGATTCCTGGGTTGCTCAGCCCTTCCAAAGCTACTGACATGTTCAATCAAGCCTTCTTTCTTAATGTTTTAATAGTAATATCTCAATTGCTAAATTTCCCCACTATCAGTATCCGCAGCTGTGACAATTAGCATGTGCACAACAGTCCTTTACAAAAGGCACACAAAGCCACAGAAACACACACAGGGACATCTGTTGGGTATACATGTATACGTGTATTGTCACGTACATATTATTTGCACACGTGTGCACCAACATTGAAAAAAAAAAAAGGAAGGAAGGCGATGCACTTTTATATAATCCCATTCTTGCGGCAAAATGGTTTAAAGATGAAGTCAAAAGCTTTACAAAAGACTAGGATTTAAGCAGGGTCTTATTAAAAAATTAAGAGGAAACTTGTGGGACACCTAGGTCTGTTTATTCTAATTTGATCCAAGCCAGGGAAATTAATGAATAAAGCCAATGTGATTTAGAAGGAGGTTTCCTTTGGATAGTCTGTAAAACAACCCTGAGCTGGCCTGAGCAGCCAGGAAAATTCATCAAAATTCGAGTTTTACCTTGAAGTGTCTCCTGTCTCTCTCCCTTTCTCCATCCTTCCCTTGCAAGCCATTCTCTTCAAACAAAAGTAATCCAAAGAATGTGGGATGTTTTTCCCCTCTTATGACTGGAAAAGATCAAACTTCATTTTGGTGGGATTCAGCACAGAATGTGCTGCCATTTTTGGCAGAGGAGGGGGAGAGGGAGAGAGAAAGAGAATAGCAAGAAAGAGAGAGAGGGAGAGAGAAAAGAGAAAGAGAGAGGGGGAAAGAAAGAAAGAAAGAAAGAAAGAAAGAAAGAAAGAAAGAAAGAAAGAAAGAAAGAAAAGAGAGAGGGAGAGAGAGGAAGAAAAGGGAAAGAGAAAGGAAAAGAGAGAGAGGAGAGAGAAAGGGAAACAAAGAAAGAGAGAGAGAAGGAGAGGAGAGAGAGAGAAAAGAAGAAAAAGAGAAGAGAGAGAAAGAGAGGAAAACAGAAGACAGAAAAGAGAAAAAGAGAGGGAAGAGAAAAGAGAGAGAAAAGAGAGACAAAGAAAGAGAGGAGAGGGAGGGAGGAGAGAGAAGAGAGAGAGAAGAGAGAGAAGAAAGAGAGAGAAGAGAAGAAGAAGGGGAGAAAAGGGAAAAAAGAGGCAAGTGAGAGAAAGGGAGAGAGAAAGGAAATGAGAAGAGAGAGAGAAGGAGAGGAGAAGAGGAGAGAGAGAGAAAAGGAAGAAAAGAGAAGAGAGAGAAAGAGAGAAAACAGAAGAGAGTGAAAAGAGAAAAAGAGGGGGGAGAGAAAAGAGAGAGAGAAAAGAGAGACAAAAGAAAGAGAGGAGAGGGAGGGAGGGGAGAGAAGAGAGCGAGAAGAGAGAAGAAAGAGAGAAGAGAAAAGAGAAGGGGAGAGAAGGGAAAAAAGAGAGGCAAGTGAGAGAAAGGGAGAGAGAAAGAGAAATGAAGAAAGAGAGAGAGAAGGAGAGGAGAGAGGAGAGGAGAGAGAAAAGAAGAAAAAGAGAAAGAGAGAAAGAGAGAAAACAGAAGAGAGTGAAAAGAGAAAAAGAGGGGGGAGAAAAGAGAGAGAGAAAAGAGAGACAAAAAAGAAGAGAGGAGAGAGAGGGAGGGAGAGAAGAGAGCGAGAAGAGAGAGAAGAAAGAGAGAGAAGAAGAAGAGAAGGGGAGAAAAGGGAAAAAAGAGAGGCAAGTGAGAGAAAGGGAGAGAGAAAGAGAAACGAAGAAAGAGAGAAGAAGGAGAGGAGAGAGGAGAGAGAGAGAAAAGAAAGAAAAAGAGAAGAGAGAGAAAGAGAGAAAACAGAAGAGAGTGAAAAGAGAAAAAGAGGGGGAGAGAAAAGAGAGAGAAGAAAGAGAGACAAAAGAAAGAGGAGAGGGAGGGAGGAGAGAGAAGAGAGCGAGAAGAGAGAGAAGAAAGAGAGAGAAGAGAAAAAGAGAAGGGGAGAGAAGGGGAAAAAGAGAGGCTAGAGAGAGAAAGGGAAGAGAGAAAGGGAGAGAGAAAGAAAGAGAAAGAGAGATAGAAGTGGGGGGGGGGCAATTTCAGAACAGCAGGATGGACATTTTCCATTGAAGAGGCAATGCCCAAACAGCAGAACTGATCTGCAGTGGGGCCATGTTTGACTTCCTCAGAAAATCAGGAGGAATATTGATTTGTGTCGGGTGGTTTCACTCCTCCCGGCCCCCCCCCCCGTTCCCTTCCCTTCCCCTCTCCTTCCCCCTCAACAAATCCTCTCTTCCTTGTTTCTAGCTTCTTTCTGTGGCTTCGGAGCAGCTGCCACCCAGAGCATTGTGGGAACAGCTTTCACATCTGAGCCCATTAGTCACCAGATGTCATCGGCTGCTGCCAAAGCTTCAAACAGCCGAGCAGACAACCTCCCCTGCATGCTGAACATCTGAACGCCCCGACTCCTTCGATAATAGGGACAGCTCAATGGGTTGGGACCACATCCCAGAATGCGCTGACCTCAAAGCCATGTTTATATACTGACACCTACAGCTCTGGAAGGAAATGCAGGCAGGCTCAAACCGTTGGGTTGTGGGTTGTTGGGTTTGTTTTTTTGTTTTGTTTTTTTACCGTGCTGGCACGCAAGCTGTTTCTTTCCCCATTTGTCTCAGGAAAAAACAAACTAGCTTTTTGGAGGTCTCCCTATTTGCTGGAGATAAACAGGTTTCTAATCAGAATAGAGCTGGAAGGGAGCCTTGAAGGCCTTCTAGCCCAACCCCCTGCTCAAGCAGGAGAACCTATACTGTTTCAAACAACAGATAATCAGAGTTGGAAGGGACCTTGTCAGTCATCTAGTCCAACCCCCCCCCTCCCAAGCAGGAGACCCTACACCATTTCTGACAAATGGCAGTCCAATCTCTTCTTGAAAGTCTCAAGGGATGAAGCTCCCACAACTTCCGAGGGCAACTTCTGTTCCATGGGTTGATTCCTCTCGTTGTCAGAAAATATCTCCTTATTTCCAGGTTGAATCTTTCCTTGATCAATTTCCATCCATTATTCCTTCTCTGACCTACAGGAGCTTTAGAAAATAGCTTGACCCCTTCCCTCCTCTCTGTGGCAGCCCCTCAAATATTGGAAGACTGGTCTCCTGTCTCCCCTGGTCCTTCTCTTTACTAGACAAACCAAGCCCAGTTCCTGTTTCAAGCAAATGGCTGTCCAGTCTCTTCTTGAAAACCTCCAGTGATGGAGCACCCACAACTTCTGGTGGCAAGCTATTCCACTGGCTAATTGTCCTTATCTTTATGAAATTTCTCCTTAATTCCAGGTTGCTTCTGTCCTTGATTAGTTTCCATCCATTGCTTCTTGTCTTGCTTTCTCTGCTTTGGAAAATAAGTTGACCCTCTCTTCTTTGGGGCAGCCCCTCAAATTTTGGAAGACTCCTATTATGTCACCCCGAGTCCTTCTTTTCTCCAGACTAGCCAAACCCACATCCTGCATCCATTCTTCATATGTTTTAGTCTCCTGGCCTTTGATCATCTTAGTTGCTCTTCTCTGCATTTTTCCCAAAGCCTCAACCTCTTTTTTGTCATGCAGTGACCAAAAACGAATGCAGGATTCTAGGCCCTACTAACGTTTTACAAAACACTACTAATACTTCACACACATGAAGGAGTGGTGCGGTGGCCTGGAGGTGGAGCTCTCTCCTCACAATCAGGAGGTAGTGAGTTCAATCCTAGAAAGAGGCCAGGAGTGGGATTCAAATTTTTTTACTACCGGTTCTGTGGGCGTGGCTTGGTGGACGTGGCAGCTGTAAAATCTCCAGTCAGATGTGGTGTTTGCCAGTTCTCCAAACTACTCAAAATTTCCACTACCGGTTCTCCAGAACTGGTCAGAACCTGCTGAATACCACCTCTGAGAGAGACAGATATTTCTCTCACTGGGCACATTGAGAATATATCTGCTGAACAAAACTCCGCACTGGTGACAGGAAGGGCATCCAGCCATTAAAACACTCTGCTAGCTCCATTCAGTTTGTACAATCTCCACTCTGCAAGGGATTATGGGGTCATGAAATGATGATGATGATCACGGGATTTGGATTCCATGCCTCTGTTTATACAACCATGGATTGTGTTAGCTTTTTTTTTAAGCTGCTGGATCTTGATTGACTTTTGCAATAGGATGTTTTGCATTTCCTTTTTCCGACTAAACCAAGCATGGACATGTCTACAGGTCATCCCATGGGGGGGAAGGGGAATACAGGTATTCCTTGACTTACAACAGTTCATTTAGTGGTTGCTTGAAGTGATATCAGCACTGAGAAAAGTGACGTATGATCATTTTTTACACATATGACCATGGTCATGTGATTTACATGCAGATGCTTGAGAACTGAGTCCCATTTATGTCCTGGAGTCACATCATCCCCTTTGGCAACCTTCTGACAAGCAAAATCAGTGGGAATCCCGGTTCCAGAGGTGGTATCCAGCTGATTCAGACCGGTTCTGGAGAACCGGTAGCAGATATTTGGAGTAGTTTGGGGAACCGGCCAATCCCGCCTCTGACTGGTCCCACCAACCCCATCTATTCTCTGCCTCCCATTGAATCCCAGCTGATTGGCTGGGTCTCCTTTGGTTGCCCTGCACAGGAGAATGGAGATGGAAAGCAGGTTAGTGGGGTGGGGAGGGAAGGGGGATTTTGCAGTAAATCCTTCCCCTGCCATGCCCACCAAGCCACACCCACAGAACTGGTAGTAAAAAAAATTGAATCCCACCACTGCCCAGTTCACTCAACAACCATGTTCCTAAGTTAAGAACTGCAGTGATTCACTTAACAAAGGTGGCTAGAAAAGTCGCAAAACAAGGCAAAGCTTACTTCACACACATTTCTCACTTTAGCAACATAAAGTTTGGAGCTCAATTTTGGTTGTAGGTTGAGGACTAGCTGTCACCTGGGCTTAAATCCTCAGACATTGTTAGACTCTGAAATAATAGTGGGAATAAATCCAGTTTCAGGGAGGACTTTGACTGAAGGCTTGTGCTAAATCTACTCGGTAAATCCAGAATGGACAAACAAGTTGACAATGAATATGTGCAAAATAATTAAAGAAATGCACAAAGCAATTCAAGGGTGCTCTACAAAACCAGACCACACCTAGAGTATTGCATCCAGGTTTGGTCACCACAGTATAAAAAAGATGTCGAGACTTTGGAAAGAGTGCAGAGAAGAGCAACCAGGATGATGAGGGGACTGGAGGCTAAAACATACGAAGAACGGTTACAGGACCTGGGCCTGGCTAGTCTAGGGAAGAGAAGGACCAGGGCAGACAGGAGAGCAGTCTTCCTATATTTGAGAGACTGCCCCAGAGAGGAGGAAGGGTTCAAGCTATTCTCTCAAGCAACTGAAGGCCAGACAAAGAATAATGGATGGAAACTGATCCAGGAGAGATTCAACCGGGAAATAAGGAGAAACTTTCTGTCAGTGAGAATAATCAACCTATGGAACAGAAGTTGCCTTCGGAATTTGTGGAAGTTTCATCATTGGAAGTTTTCAAGAAGAGACTGGACTGCCCTCTGTCAGAAATGATGTAGGGTTTCCTGCTTGGGCAGGGAGTTGGACTAAATGGCCTACAAGGTCCCTTCCAACTCTGTTAATCTGTGTTAGGGATATTTAATGTGGATGTGTCTTATAGAAGTCTTGAGTCTTATTCAGATGACTTCAACATTCAAAGGGTTCCCTGCTAACTGTGGAGGCAAAGTTCTTCTAGAGTGTGCACCATAAACTTTATGTTGGATCCAGGTTTTCAACTGGAAGTTCAGATTTGGAAGTGTGGCTTGATTAAAAGTTTCAATTAAAAAGGATGAGTTTGTTTAAATCAAAGGTTCAAATCCAAAGTTGCTCAGCCTTTGAGACACCTCTAAGCTCTCTGCACAGAAAGCGTTCTGAAGAATAAACAGCCCATTCTCCAACCATCTGGAAACATGCCAACATGAATGCAGCCATACAGAAGTTGCACAATTTTAAGACATAATTTAATTTCTTGCTCATCATCTCAATTGCTTCCAATTTTTTCATCTTGGTAACTATCTTTTACCTACTGGATTGAGGCTCATGCTGGGCTTTGAAAATTAGAGCCCAGCATTTCAATTTCAATCTTTTTTTTTTCTTAAAAAAACAAAGACAGATAAACTGGATGATTCAAGTACTGGGACAAGCTGCTAACAAATCTGGTACCCAGATATGAATTATATTAGCACAATAACCAAATGTGTTAGCCATTAATGTCTTAGCTTCATCATAGATAGATAGATAGATAGATAGATAGATAGATAGATAGATAGATAGATAGATAGATAGACAGATGTATATGTACATGCATATGTTAATATGTGTATATGTTAATGTGCATATGTATAGATAGATATAAACATAGACATAGATATAGACAGTGGTGGGATTCAATTTATTTTTTACTACTGGTTCTGTGGACGTGGCTTGGTGGGCGTGGCAGGGGAAGGATACTATAAAATCTCCAGTCAGAGGTGGGATTTGCTGGTTCTCTGAACGACTCAAACTTTCCACTACCAGTTCCCCAGAATTGGTCAGAACCTGTGAATACTACCTCTGGATATAGATATATAGATATAGACATACACAAACACACACACACACACACACACAAGCATTCAGGGCCATGATTCTTAAGCTGGACAGTGGCTCTGGTAGATCCCAGGAACAATGTGTGTGTATATATGTATATAGAGCCATGTGGCACAGTGGTTAGAGTGCAATACTGCAGGCTACTTCTACTGACTGCCAGCTGTCTGCAATTTGGCAGTTGAATCTCACCAGGCTCAAGGTTGACTCAGCCACCCATCCTCTGAGGATGGTAAAATGAGGACCCAGGTTGTTAGAGGCAAGTTGCTGACTCTGTAAAATCACTTAGAGGGCTGTAAAGCCCTGTGAAGCAGTAGGGCTATTGCCATTGCTATATGAATAGAGAGTGAATGAGAGAGAGAGAGAGAGAGAGAGAGAGAGAGAGAGAGAGAGAGAGAGAGAGAGAGAGAGAGAGAGAGAGAGANATATATAAAGAGAGGCGGAGAGAGGGGGGAATAGAGGAATAGATGATAGATAGATATTGAGATAGATAGATAGATAGATAGATAGATAGATAGATAGATAGATAGATAGATAGATAGATGAGGTAGGTAGGTAGATAGGTAGGTAGGTAGGCAGGCAGACAAGCAGGCAGACCAATGATTTGATGGGATGGCATCACTTGAAAAAAAAAGCAGCCTAGACACATCTAGGTATGTCTTATTTACAAACTACCCACAGCAAGTCTTCCTTTTCTTAAATTTAATTTTATTCATGGCATTTAGAAACCACCCCTCTCTTGCACAGAGAGGCTTTGGGCACAGTACAAATAAAAGTATATTTTGCCTTCCGTCATCTGTTTTTCACCAAGTCCCTGTTAACCAGTGTGTTTTGTTATGAAGAACATAGGGTACTTAATTAGCATTGGTTGGCATTGCAGGAGGTCGAACAGAATCTGTGAGAAATAAATCAACTATGATTGATTCATTACAGAATCAAACAGTTGCTTAAGCATAAAACACTGCAAAATTTATTTTCAATCAGTTTTGGTCGCTTTAATTTGAAGTAGGAGGTGTGCCTTTTACCCCATTAAAAAGTTGGCCTCACCTAAGTTTGCTTTTCAGGGTGGGCACACACTTCAAAAGAGAAATCATGTAAGAAAGCTTACAAAGCATCCAGGGGAAGAAATTATTTGGGTAGGAAACTGATTAGGGAACTGCTGGAAGAATTTAGACTTTGTCAGATCAGGTAGAAATCTATAAAAGGGAAGATAAAACCATATTTCTGTTTGTAAAAAGGTGTTAGAAAAGGAGAGAGGGGGCAACAATGAAAAGCAAGACTTTTTATAACAACAACAACAACAACAACAAAAAGGAAGACTAGATGCAAGATAATATGCATCTTAAAAGGATGATATTGTCAAGGCCAGAAAATCAAGAATTAGGACAGTTTAAATGAATACAGGTTTATTGAATGCCAACACTCCCTACAAGAATCTGAACAAATGAGGAGAGGAGAGGAGAGGAGAGGAGAGGAGAGGAGAGGAGAGGAGAGGAGAAGAAATGGCAGGAAGAAAAATGGAAGAAGAGAGGAGAGGAGACGAGAAGAGAAGAGAAGAAAAGAAAAGAAAAGAAAAGGAGAGATGGAAGGAAGAAGAATGGAAGAAGAGAGGAGAAGAGAAGACAAGAGGAGAGAGGGAAGGAAGAAGAATGGAAGAAGAGAGAGGAGAGGTCTGGAAAACTTAATAGCATATTTACATCTAGCCATTAAAGCCTGCTTTAAATAAAAAAGATTTTAACAAAGAAAGATTTTAGCTCCAAGCATCCACACCCATTTCTGCCTCCCATCCCAGACTTATATGGATAACATTCCATTGTGGTCGCATTTATTCTATTTCTTTTGACAGAACCATGTTGTTTTGCAGGTTCTGAATTCCTGCTTCAAGATCTCTCTGAGGTCCACTTAAAAGGAAACTACTCGAATGGCAGAGATGCTAATGATAAGGACTGCCTTGAATTTCTCTCTCATCCACATGGAAATACGCCATGAGAAGCTGATATATATTTTAGGCTACACTGATGTAATTCATGGGAAAATGTTAATGCTTTGTGCAGCAGCATTTGGTTGTGATTCCATAGGAAGACAATCCAGACTGAAAAATGGCTTCAGATAAGAAACTGAAATATTTCTTCACATTAGGAATTACAATAAGATCTCTGAGTAGATAAAGTAAAGGTAAAGGATTATAAATGCAGGGTACTTAGAGATATAACCCCAGGACCTATTAAAATTTTATTAATAATTGGTTTTATTGGCATTTATAGAATACTGAGATATTGGAAATTTGGTGGAATGTGAGTAATACTTAAAATATTAAAATATTGCTGACCTAAAAAAGATAAAAGTTTTTTTTTATAATTAAAAAAACTACCCAGGATCACCTGAGTAGTGCAAATGAGTCTTTTTTGGAACTGCTGAAAGAACCTGTGTTGCAGACTGAAGGTGGATGATGCCTTATCTCTCCCCCTCTGTTGAAAGAGGGCTGTTCAGTTTTGACATAGATGTCCTCTTTGACCCCTCTTTCAAACCAGTGGTCCTCTCTGTCCAAAATGTGGACTTTGCCATCTTCAAAAGAGTGGCCTTTGTCTTTTAAATGCAGGTGAACTGCTGAATCTAGTCCTATGTTGTCTCTCCTTTCATTCCCCACCATCCAGTCAGAGCTGAAGAAGCTTTTTGGATGAGAAGCGAAACGTCTTCAAAGAAAAACAAGAAAGTCCAGTTGCCCTTGAAAAAAGCACGTTTGGAACAACTGGGACCTGGATGACTAAGACTCTCCATAGATATTTGGATGACTGCAAATTACACACAAATGACAACAAACCAAGAGAAAATTTGTGAATTTTCATAGAAGGTTAACCAAAGATGGGAGAATATTTAGATGTGCCAATGCGGGCAGAAAAATAGTAAGCAATATGTAATGAATAAATGTTTGTCCAATGAAGCGAAAATGGAATCATCTTTGTTTTAAGGAAGTGAGAATTGGGAGAAACTTCAAAGTAAATTGAATGCAGCGAGGATAGGATATTTAAGAAGCATATGCAGTGAAAGAAGATGAGATTGGGGTTAACAGCGAGCAGGTGGTGAGGGAATGTGGGTTGAATATAAAGGTGACTGATCATTTCAGAATAAATCTTTCTGTCATTTGATCTTACAGAGAGAATGAAGGAAGATTCAATTTGAATTAAAAAAAACATTTTTTTTGAGGAAAGAGTAAATGGCTTGAGAGGAAGAAGATTGCCAAAAAAGTTGTAGTTGGATGGACTTCATCTTCTCAAACCCACCCCTCAAAATGCATGGCAAGTGTAAAATCAAGGTAGGACATACAAGTAGTCCTTGACTTATAGCCAGAAATTTAACAACCAGTTCTGCAAAAGTGGTGCATACTGGTTGAATCTCACTACTGGTGCTAACCATAATAATGCAATTACATATACATTGTTTTTATCTTCCTAACCTTAATATGCTCATTATAATTATAATATATTCTTTTATGTATCATACTATTTCCCCAATTTGTACTTACTTTTTCCTGCACTTGTTGTGGTTCTTCCATATTTACCTTTTTATCTTTAAACCATACTATTCTCTTTTTATGATTCCTTATCACTTTCTCCAAAAATATATTAAAACATCAATTACATTTCTTCATACAATGTGTTTATTGACACTTGTTAGCTCAGTGGCTAGGACGCTGAGCTTGCCGATCAGAAAGGTTGGCAGTTCGGTGGTTTGAATCCCTAGCATCACATAACAGAGTGAACTCCCATTCCTTGTCCAACTTCTGCCAACCGAGCAGCTCGAAAGTATGTAAAAAATGCAAGTAGAAAAATAGGGACCCTTTCGGTGGGAAGGGAACTGCATTCTGTGCACCTTTGGCGTTTAGTCATGCTGGCCACATGACCACGGAGACGTCTTCAGACAGCGCTGGCTCTTCAGCTTTGTAATGGAGATGAGCATTGCCCTCTAGAGCCAGGAATGACTTAGCATGTATGTGCGAGGGGAACCTTCACCATTTTTTAGGTCAGCAATATTTTAAAATTTTAAGTATTACTTACTTTCCACCAAATTTCCAATATCTCAGCTTTCTATTAATGCCTATACAACCAATTATTAATAAAAAAATAATTGGTCCTGGGATTATATCTCTTAGTCCCCTGAATTTGTTATCCTTAAAAGCTATAAATTCCAATATATTTTTTGCACACTGTTAATCATAATAATACATTTAAATATGCCTCCGTTTATTACATTTCTAATGAGCCATAAGTTGGCTTGTTTGGGTTAAACAGAAGCTGCCAAAATCTGTTCTGGGGACCTTCACGGAACAGATGCAGTCTACCCACAAATCCTGCTGAGATTCTGGAAGTCAAAAGTGATCAACATCTTCCCACCTGCCACAGGCTTGCATTTTCAAGCTATTGTTTTCTTCTAAAAGCAAACTAAACCTCCAGCCCTTTGGGGATTTGCCAAAAGCAGACAGCTGGTTCTGAAGAATCTGCTGCATTTCAACGGCCCTTTTACTAAAACCATGTCATCAACACCAATGCCACAAGTCTTATATCCTAGCATTTCTACATGCTTTGAAGCTTTCCACAGCTTTTGTCCCTGTCTTCCTATTCACATCCTTGACCTGGCCTCTTGTGAATCCACTGGCACTCACAGGATGTTGTCAGTGAGTAATGAGTGTGGCAGAGCAATGAAAAAACAGAGAGGGGAGGGAGAGGGCACGGAAACCACTGCAGTGGAAAATGACAGGTGAGACCAGTCCAGAACAAAGAGACATTATAGCATTAAGGAAGAGCATAGCGCCCTCTGCTCCTAAAATAAAAGAATCAAATAAAATATAAAATAAAAGAATAAACAAAATAAAGGAATGAAATTTAAAAAAAGAAAAGAATAATAAAAAAGAATAAAAGAAAGAATAAAAGAAAATAAAAAATAAATTAAATTAAAGAATAAAATGAAAAGTAAATTAAATTAACAAATTAAATTAAATAGCACTTAGATTTATATACCACTTCACAGTGCTTTATAACCCTCTCTAAGTGGTTCACAGAGTCAGCCTCTTGCCCCCAGCAATCTGGGTCCTCATTTCACCCACCTCAGAAGGAGGGAAGGCTGAGTCCACCTTGATGAGATTTGAACTGCCAAATTGCAGGCAGCCAGCAGGTAGCAACAGTAGCCTGCAGTCCTGCACTCTGACCACTGTGCCACTTTGGCTCATTGAGTTGAATAGGTAATCCAGGGTATAAAAATGAGGGTGAAATGAAGATTGTAGTAGCTTTCCATAGTCAAGAGGTTTTGGGAGAAAGGTGAGATAGCAATAGTAATAGCCCTTAGATTTATATACAGCTTCACAGTGCTTTACAGCCCTCTCTAAGTGGTTTACAGAGTCAGCCTCTTGCCCCCAACAATCTGGGTCCTCATTTGACAGGCCTCAGAAGGATGGAAAGTTGAGTCAATAGCAACAGCACTTAGATTTATATACCGCTTCATAGTGCTTTTACAGCCTATTTTACAGCCTATGCAGTTTACAGAGTCAGCCTATTGTCCCCAACAGGGTATCTTCCCCAGCTCCCTTCCCCCCATGGCTGATGGCAGACTGGCATCTAGAGAAGCATAGTTGCAAGCGAAGGATGGCAGCTCTGACAAACTGTTTCACCAATCACTCCAATCAGGCTAGAGTTTGAACCGTGAACGTGGGAAAGCAATGGCGTCACCTTTGCAATCAAAATATGTTGCTCTCTCCATCATCCCAAAGGCCTTGGGGAATGAAGGAGCTTGAGAAACATTTTGAGAAACAAAAGACCAGAAGGAAGAACCCCTCTTTGCTCTGTCAGTATTTTTCAGTAAGGCTTTTAATACGGTTTCCTGCTTGGGCAGGTGGTTGGACTTGATGCCCCACAAAGTCCCTCCCAGCTCTGTTAATCTCATCTTCATCTTGTCATGGAAATCAAACACCTTTCTTGGCCCGATGGACAATGGATAAACAGGGACAGAATCCTATGGATTCTCCTTGAATTTTTAGCAGTACATCAGGGTATCTTATTTCAACTCCTGAAATATTTTCTGGGAGTTGGTATTTATGATTTCAATCATTGCTTTTTATCTGAGCAAGCCTGGAAGGTAATCCTGGAGGGAAGAGGTCCTTTTTTGTATTTAACATCTGTCTCCCATGCTGTTTTACCTCCTCTTACATTTCAAATCCCAAAATTATGCAACTAATTTGGGTTTGATTAATTAAGCAGTTTTAAATATCTGTAATTATTTGATTAATTAAATGGTTTTAAATATCTGTAACTGTTTACAAAGGCAAGCAGATTGAAGCCATCCCTGTTTGTAGACATTTGGGGGAAGCCACTCTGAGGTCACTCTGAAGAAGTGGGTGATAATTAAAAATCAGAATGAACACTCTGAACTTCAATGAAGAACACCAAGCCGTTATTTCTTTAGGAGCCAGCAGATGGAGAGATTTCATTTTTCTTTCAAGTGCTTTGACTAAAATGGCCATGGACATGTATCTACAATGTTGGAAACTGCAGGCATTGGGAGTGGTGATTCAATATCCAAAATAAGCTTTGAAGGCTTTCTTTGGCATCCTGTTCCACAGCCCTGCTCAGTATCTTTTTTTCTGCTGTTTTTATTGGGTAGCCTGTTGAGGAATGGGAAAGTGAGTGACAGACAAAGCAGAATACCCTATTTAACAAGATTCATTACCCGTATAGCCCCCCATTACTGGCGTTCACTGCAATAACGCAACATGATAATTAATTCCCTTCAATTAATTACAGCATCACTGAAGTAGAGGAGGGGCTGTTGCAGATCACAATAGACGCAGTAACAATTAGCATTTCGAATGAGTGGCCCCCTCATTTTGTGTGTATGTGCTTATTCATATTTGTATTGCTGCTGGTAAATGAGTTTTAATTAGAGTTTTCAAAACTCTGTGGTTGTTGTTGTTGTTGTTGCTTCTGTTTTCAAGAAGCATTAACTAATATCTAACAAGAAAATTCTTCCAGACAGAGAAGGTTCCCTGTTTTGTTTTTGTGTTTCGTGTCTCTTGAAGATGGACTTAAAAAGCTGTGATTAGTCATTTTATCACTTGGATCAGACAGAAGGAAACAAAGCCTGCAAAACTTACTGCAGTATTTTAACAGCTAGTTGCTTTGGAATGCCTTGGTTATAGGGTGTGTTGGTTAAGGGCTTAGAAAGAATCAAAACATCTGGAGAACATGAGATTAAGAATTCATTGACCAACTCCTCTCCAGATACGCCCAAAACTGATTCATCCTCCTCTGAATTGACATTTATTTATTTTTATTTTATTTATTTTGTCAAACAATTATTAGATAACAAGGATAAGTATGTTCCTTTATTTTATTTTATATTTTATTTTATTTGTCAAGCAAGTATTAAATAGCAGGTATAAGTATAAGCATGGTTATGAATACATGAAATGGATATGAATAAAAAAAGAAACAATAGGACAGGGACGGTAGGCACATTTTGGTACGCTTATGAACACCCCCTACAGACCTCTTAAGAAAGGGGTGAGGTCAATAGTAGACAGTCTAAGGTTGAAATTTTGGGGGCTTGGGGAAGAAACCACAGAGTCAGGTAGAGTATTCCAGACATGGACCACTCTGTTGCTGAAGTGCGTTATTTTCACTGCAATCAAGTTTGGTGCGGTTACCTTGAGTTTGTATCTGTTGTGTACTCTTGTTGTTGTGGTGTGAAGCTGAAGTAATGATTGACAGGTAGGACATTGCAATGGAATATTTTATGTACTATGCTTAAATCGGACTGAAGGTGGCGTAGTTCTAGGCTTTTCACAGGGAAGAGAGGTTTAACATTATTTTTCCATGCCCCGAGAACAGGACAAGAAACAATGCATGGAGATCATTAACAGATAGTAAAAGAATAGAATTCTTTATTGCCAGTTGTGATTGGAACACCAAGGGATTTGTCTTGGTTTCAAATGCTCTCAGTATACATAAAAGGAAAGATACATTCATCAAGAATCAAGAATCATCAGTGCAACACTTAATGATAGTCATAGGGTACGATAAGCAATCAAATCATACTAAAAAAAAGTCGATATAAATCGTAAGGATGCAAGTGACAAAGTTACAGTCATACAGTCACAAGTGGGGGGGATGGATGAAAAAAATTAAGAAAAGATCGAACCCTGAAACTACAGAGAGGGTTTCTGACAGTGGGGAACAATTGAAACACAACAGTTTTGCTTCACACAAAGTTTAGCTGCTCCATCATTGGAAGTTTCAAAAAAAAAAAAAAAACAAGACTAGACAACCATTTGACTGGATAGTATAAGGCTCCCTGTCTTGAAGATTCAGAGATTCCGTCCAGCCCTATGAATAATGTTTCTATGTTTAGCCAGTGGTAGGATTCAACCAGTTCACACCACTTCGTTGTTTGAGAAAAACTTTCTGAGCAGTTTGGTGAACTGGTTGTTGGAAGAAATCATTAGGGCAGAGAACCGGTTGTTAAATTATTTGAATCCCTCCATTGTTTTAGCCACTCTTCACCTAATAAACTTCCACTACAACACTTAAGTCCATTAGCTAGAATTGGAGTCATCTGCCAAATATTAGCTCAGTGAGATGGGAAGACCTAGTCAAGGGTGCTTCTGAATTAATGCTTTGTTCAGGAAAGGGGCAACGAGGAAACTGAAAATCTAGTTTCATAATCGAACTCATGATGTTTCTCTGTGTCATATATATGTGTGTAGGTGGGTACCTGCATAATAGTTATCTTTCGAGAGCTGAATTTAATGAAATTTCATTTCAATGTATGCTGATTAGTGTACATTTAAAGTGACAATAAAGTTTTTTATTCCGTTATGTTATTCTATTCTATTTCTGAAGGCTTTCATCTCAAAAAAAGGCCACTCTTGGTTTCTCCCAAAGATTTTTGTGAGAAGATAGCACGAGCAATAGTTTATATTATCTATATTAGACTTATATACCACTTTATAGTGCTCTACAGCCCTCTCTAAGTGGTTTACAGAGTCAGCCTCTTGCTCCCAACAATCTGGCTCCTCATTTTATCCACCTCGGAAGGATGGAAGGCTGAATCAATAGCACTAGCACTTAGATTTATATACCACCTTCACAGTGCTTTTACAGCCCTCTCTAAGAGGTTTACAGAGTCAGTAAAAAATGAAATACAAGAAAAAGAAAACAAAAGAATAATAAAAAAGGAAAAGAAAAGAAAAAAGAAAAAAATTAAAGAATAAAATAAAAATAAATCAAATTAACAAATTAAATTAAATAGCACTTAGACTTATATACTGCTTCACAGTTCTTTTACAGCTCTCTCTAAGCAGTTTACAGAGTCAGCCAGTTGCCCCCAATAATCTGGATCCTCATTTGACCGACCTCAGAAGGATAGAAGGACGAATCTTATACTTATATATCGCTTTACAGTACTTTACAGCCCTCTCTAAGCGATTTACAGAGTCAGCCTCTTCCTCCCAACAGTCTGGGTCCTCATTTTTCCCACCTTGGAAAGATGGGAGGCTGAGTCAGCCCTGAGCCTGCTGAAATTCGAACTGCCAAATTGCAGGTAGCCGGCAGTCAGCAGAAAGTAGCCTTCAGTACAGCACTCTAGCCACTGCACCACCAAGATGCAGCTTTGTCCTTCTTGCTCTCATTATAAAAATGTTAGAGAGCAAATCTTACTGATTTCCTGATCCATTAATCAATTCATCATCTTTTATCAGTGAAAAAGAATGTTCCCAAACCAGCCCCTGAAATAATAATAAAGACTATTCATATGTGTCAAAAATGATTTGAGCACAGAAAGTGATTACTGCAAGACAGGCTGTAAAAAAACCAAAAACACAGCCATTCTGGTCTGTCTTGTAAGTGGCGGAGCTATAACATGTTTAACAGATGAAATAAAACTAAATATGCATTTTTATATCCCAGATCAGTTTGGGGACACTGATGGAATGTCATATTTGCCTCTTTGAAGAGGATTGTCATTAGAACCATTTTTGCAAGACAATTCAAAACAAGAAGATATTTTTCTGTGTCCAATATACAAGACAGAATTATTTAAAATGTTTCATTTACTTCTTGATTGATAATACTGCTAGAGTGATACACAGAAAATGTAATATGAATTGGCTGTCTCTTTCTGCCCCAAAGCTCAGAGTTGAGAAAGTGACATAGGTGGGAACCAACTCTCACCATAGTTTGTTCACAGGGTGGGATTCTACCAGCAAGGACTGGTTCGGGTGAACTGGTAGTTCCAGTGATCATTTGGCTCTGCCCATCCACCCCTGCCCTAGTCTGTCATTTATTTCTGTGTTTTGCAGCTCAGCTGGTTCACACAGCAGAGCGCTTTTGCCATGCCTCAGCTGTTTTACTCACTGGGGCTGCAGTAGAAGGTAAGTTTTAGAGCTGAAAATGTGTGGCTTTCAAATGCTGTGCGCATTCACCAAATCAGTTGTTACACTGGTTGAATCCCACCCGTGTTTGTTCACCCAGCTGGGAACAGACTCTCACCTTCAGAAGTTGCCTTCAGAAGTTGTGGGTGCTCCATCGCTGAAGGCTTTCAAAAGGAGATCAGCCAATCATTTATCTGAACTCCAACCCTCAAAACGACGCTATAGAGCACTGCACATCAGAACAACTAGATACAAGAACAGTTTTTTTTTCCCAAAGGCCATCACTCTGCTAAACAAATAATTCCCTCAATACTGTCCAACTATTTACAAAGTCTGCATTACCATTACTATTAATCCTCCCATCCTTCATATTACCCATCCCCTCCCACTTGTGACTGTATGGCTGTAATTTTGCTGATTGTATCCTAACAATTTTTATTGACTGTTTCCTAGTATGGTTTCATTGCCTATTTGTGCACTATGACTATTATTAAGTGTTGTACCATATGATTCTTGACTCTTGATGAATGTATCTTTTCTTTTATGCACATTGAGAGCATTTGCACCAAGACATAATCCTTGTGTGTCCAATCACACTTGGCCAATAAAGAATTCTATTCTATTCTGTTCTATAAAGGATCTCCTACTCAAGCAGAGGGGTTGGACTAGAAGGCCTCTGAGGTCCCTTCCAACTCTATTGTTCTGTGTTCCATCAATTCCTTCTTGTCCAGTAAAAAGAACTTTTGTCCAATTGAAATGGAAGTTCTCTTAGTAAAAGAGAAGAAATCAAGAAACATACCAAGGTACAGAGAAGAGACAGAGAGAAATTGTTTTCCTTCAGCCTCAGATTTAAACTTGGAGTTCTGAGAAAAACCAGAAAACAAGTGCTGGTAAAACTGAATCAGAAACAAATTTCTGATTGGAGAACTATGATTTGGACAGACACAGATCGAATAATGTGGTGGCCTATTAATGAAGACAGTCACCTCCCACTCAGAAAGTTGAGAGTTCAACCCTAGGGAACAGCAGATATTTCTCTCTCAAGCTGCAAAGAAAAAGTGTCTGCTGTGAACTCCATGTAGGTGTCATGAAGGGGACCCGGCCAGTAAACTCTCAGCTCCATCCAGTTGCCTCAACTCTACCCTGAATTTAGGGATAACAGGACTTTGAAAAGGGAGTTTAGTCTCAGATTTAAACTTGGGAGTTTCCAGAAAACAAGTGAAATACAGGTACAATTGAATCAGAAACATTTCTGATTGAAGAACGGTGGTTCAGATAGACATAGATAAATGTCTAGTTAGCATTATGCTAAGGTATCATCATCATCAACTGCAATCTACTTCAGCTACTGTGTTATTATCTCTGATGTTTACTTTCTCTATGCACTCCAGTTATTGTATGCTTAATGCGTCTTTGGATTTCTAGGCATATTATTAGCAGTTTCCAATCAACTGCTTTAGATTTATCTTCTCCTTTCTGGCAATCTATTGGAGATTTCTTTTTGACACTGTCTATTATTTTAGTAGCATTATATATGTATTTATTTCCTCCAAACCTGATTGTTTTTCATGTGCCTACTTAAAAATAAAAGGAGATTTTTTGATATCTTCTTTTCCTTTTTTTTTTAAAAAAAATATTTATTTCTTATGAGATGGATGTACCAATCTGCAGAGAAGGGACTGATTCCCAAGCTGCAGGTCTCATATAGGCAATACTCAAGTTACAACAGTTCATTTTGTGATCATTCAAAGTTACAGCTGCACTGAAAAAAATGACTGATGACTGTTTTTGACTTGCCACAAAGAAGAGGGAGTTGAATTATCCTCCAAAGCACCTGAAGACAGGACAAGAAGCAATGGATGGAGACTAATCAAGGAGAGAAGCTACATAAAAGTACAAATAAATTTCCTGACAGTGAGAACAATTAACAGGGGAACAGCTTGCCTTCAGAAATTGTGGGTGCTCCATCATCGGAAGATTTTAATTCTGTTGTGGTTAGCTGGCAGCAGGTGCAGATGGCTGAGGAGAGCGAGGACTCAGATGAGGGGCCAGGACCATTAGGGAGTGGACTGCTGCCTTCAGAGATTGTGGGGGCTGGCAGCAGTGATGAGGAGGCTCCTGAGGAGCCTGTGCCAAGTGCACATGCATGAAGGATTACTCGAAGGAAAGAGCAGCTGCAACAGCATGGGTGAATTGGGAATAAGGCTGCAATGTAATGGCCCCTCCCTCAAGAAAATAAAAGCCAGCTGTGAAAGGAATGTACTTTGCAGAAGCCAAAGACATTTTGAAACTCAGCCTCGTGGACATTACAGCTGGTATCTGAAGACTCTTGTATTGTAGACTATTTTCTTATTTGTTGTTGGTTTTTTTGGCAGTCTTGCAAAAATTTGGCAAGGCTTTTTCGTGTCAGAGCTAATTAGTTGGAAGCAGCCTTTTATCTGTGAAGAAACAGAATTCATAGATGAAACATTAAAATATTGTGCTGCTGCCTTTGTCTTATGTTTGCTCTCTTGGAAACAGGTTTGGGTCAGAACAAAGAAGAGATTGGACAAATAATGGAAGTCATTTGTTTGAAAAGGTATCGGGTTTCCAGCTTGAGCAAGAGATTGGACTAGTAGACCTACAAGGTCCTTTCCAACTCTGTTATTCTCTATTCTGTATGCTATGTAATGAGTATATATAATTAAACCTTTAAATTGAAAGGAGGGATAAAATAGAAGAAGCCATTTGATTAGTAGCATTAAATTTAATGTATCCAAACTGATTTGGATCAATTTGAGATACTCCAATGTATTTGATGCATGTAGTGCATCAATCTAGTGGATGCATGTATTTTAAGCATATCAACCAATCCAAAATAAATTGAATCAAGCTGGATTCAGCAGTTTGGTATGAACCGTTATGAATCAAATCAACTGTATCAATCAACACAGATCAATTTTCCAACTTCAATTGAACCTTTAAATCAAGCTGATCCCAAGTGGCATATTCTTAATAAATGCATCCCAATTCCATAATAGGATCCCTTGTAATCCAAAACAAAGATTTCACAACCATATGATTAGGGGACTGGAGGCTAAAGCATATGAAGAACGGTTGCAGGAACTGGGTAGGTCCAGTCTAATGAAAAGAAGGACTAGGGGAGACATAAAAGCAGTCGTCCAGTATCTCAGGGGCTGCCCCAAAGAAACGGGAGTCAAGCTATTCTCCAAAGCTCCTGAAGGCAAGACAAGAAGCAATTGATGGAAACTAATCAAGGAGAGATGCAACCTGGAATTAAGGAGAAATTTCCTGATAGTGAGAGCAATTAATTAGTGGAACAACTTGCCTCCAGAAGTTGTAAATGCTCCAACATTGGAAGTTTTTAAAAAGATGTTGGATAACCATTTGTCTGAAGTGATTTAGGGATTCCTGCCTAAGCAGGGGGTTGGACTAGAAGACCTCCAAGGTCCCTTCCAACTCTGTTATTCTATTCTATTCTATTCTATTCTATTCTAATACCAATGGAAGAGAATATTTGTCGCTCTGTGGGGTCCTTGGTGCTCTCTGAGTTTAGTTGTTTTCTTGCAGACATTTCAAACTAGGTAATCTTATCAGTCCACAATGATGTTATCTAGTTTGGTAATGGAATGTCTGCAAGAAAACAATCAAGCTCAGGGAGCACCAAGGACCCCACTGGACAAGGGGCAAAGGAAAAGAATGGAATTATACCATCAGCAGGTAAGTGGAACTATGGAACTCAACAGGATAAATGAATGTTTAATTTTTAATCCCATTAAATGATTATTTTTAAGTTCAAACTGGGAAAATATTTCTATTTCACATATTACACATCATATTACACATCACTAAATTGCAAGGATCATTCAGAATTAATGATGTATTATGAAAAGGCTGAGTGTGAAATTAGCTTTATGAATCAGCCCAATCTGCACTGTATAAAATTTGGAGCATGGTCTTCGCATAACCCTTTGTTTGGCCCTTGTTATTCCAACGATCAGCATTACAGCTTGGTATTGAATATTGGGGCCTCATTAATTTTCAGATAAACAGCTGATAAACGTGTCTGAGGACAAAATTCTGACTGGAAGGAAATTATTTTATTGAAGAAAATCTGAATTAAAATCTAGGAAATCCAGGTTCAGGAAAACCACTGGATATCTTTGGCCCAGTCTCAAGCTGTGAGAACAACCAACATCCTATTGTATCCTATCCTACTCTCGTCCGTAGTTCCCAAACAAACTGGAACTAAGCACTTGCTTGCTCTCTCCCTCTCCCTCCCTCCCTCCAAGCTGCCTTCTCTTCAACACCAGTCTTCTTTTGGATAAGGGACTGGAGGCTAAAACATACAATGAACAGCTGCAGGAATTGGGCCTGGCTAGTCTAGGGAAGAGAAGGACCAGGGGAGACAGAAGAGCAATCTTCCAGATGATCTGAGGGCTGGCCAGCAGGACAAGGAAGGAGTCGAGAGCTATTTTCCAAAGGCATCCTGAAGGCCAGAACAAGCGAATAATGGATGATAACTGAACAAGGAGAAATTCAACCTGGAAATATGGACGAAGATTTCCTGACAGTGGAGACACAATCGGAACACCATGGAACAGAAGTTTCTCCACGAAGTTGTGGGAGCTCATCCGTGGAAGGTTTCAAGAAAGCAGACGGGACTGCCCTCTGTCAGAAATTGGTGTAGAGATCTCTGCTTGGGCAGGGCATTGGCCACTAGATGGCCTCCAAGGTCCCTTCCAAATTCAGTTAATCTGTTAACGCAAACTATCCTGACAAGTGAGGACAATTAACCTTCAGAAGTTGTGGGTGCTCCAATCACTGAAGGTTTTCAAAGGAAAGATTGGACTTTGCTGAAGGGTCCCTGAGGTCTCGCTGCTTTGGACTTGGAAGACGCTCCAAAGCTCTTCCAACAAGTACACAATCTGTTATTCTGCTAACCTTAATTACACAAATGCTGGGTGTGGCTGTTTTTAAAGGAAAGAGCCAAGGGCGGCATTCATGAATACTTTTAGCAGGCAGATGATCTACATGTGAGAGACCTTTAAGTTTGCTAATCTGTCAGTTTCCCCATGAAACGATCTAAGGCAGAAATGCTGCATACTTAAGTAACTTAAGTGCCATGGATTATAAGACTACAGATGAGACCATCCTACCAGCCATTTGGGACTCTGCCTATTAAGATTCTGAAGAAAGACCTTTGCCATCCAATAGATCTTTAGGATTTGTGCAACCTCCAGATTCATCGGACTCGAATGTTTTTTTTGCAATGCAAATGCTTCCAAATTAACAAGCCCAACATTTTTACTGGCTTCCTATGATTACACTGGATGCAAGAGGCTTGATAATCAAAAGGTTTGAAAAGATGACATTTTAAAAAGAAGGATGCCGCCAATCCTTCTTTCTAAGTAAAACAGATTCTTCCAGGATGATGCACTAAAACTGTTGGTGCTTCCATGATATGACGACCAATCTTAATGATAAAGTCATCTCTGTGTCACAACGGCTGGGGTTCAGGGGGATTTCTACTTGCATTTCTTTTCCAAGAAAGGATTATTTAAACTAGACTTACATTCTTATTTAACCCAAGTAGGAAGAGAGATGTCTTTTCTAAAATAGTCCTATAATCAATGTACCTTCAACTCTGTAATCTGTTATAAACTGAAAAGTAACATTGATATAGGGACTCTTATTAGAAAAGACATCTCATCTCCTCTTGGGTATAAGATGTAAAGTTCTGTTAAATAACCTTCTTAATGGAAGAAATGCAAAGTAGAAATCCCCCTGACCCAGCCGTTGTGACACAGGATGCTTTATCACTAGAATTCCTGGTCGGTAAATTGGAGCGACCACAGTTTTAGTGCATCATCCGGGAAGAAATTGTGTTTTATCCTAGAAAGAAGGATGGCGGGAGCATCCAATTCTTTAAAAAGTGTCATCTTCAAGAAACTTTGATTATAAAGCTCTTGCATCGCAGTGAATCAAGGAAGCAGTTAAAAATGTGGGCTTGTTTAATTTGGAAGCATTTGATGCAAAAACATTTCGAGTTCGCGATGATTCTGGAGGTTGGCACAAAATCCTAAAATCTATTGGATGGCAAAAGGGTCCTTTCTTCAGAATCGGTTAATCTAAGGCCAGTAGTCCCAAATGGGTGGGTGTCTCATCTGAGTCATTTAATTCCTGCATTAATTTACTTAATTGTTGGCAGCATTTCTGGGCCTTAGATGTTTCATAGGAAAACTGAGATAGAGACAAACTTAAGGTCTCTAATGTAGATTCATGTGCTAAAGTATTCATGATCGGGCTCCATTTGTTTTTTTTTTTTTATTTGCTCATTTCTGTTAAAAGGGATCAGCACACGCAAGCATCTTGGTGTTTAATTAAGTTAAGAAGCAGAATAACAGAGGATTTGGGAAGGTGAGCTTTGGAGGTCTTCGCAGCTCCAAAGGCAGGAAGACCTTCAGGGACCCTTTCGAGGCAAGGTCCAATTTTCCTTGAAACCTTCAGTGTTGGAGGGCACCCACAAACTTCTGAAGGTTTATTGTCTCACTGTCAGGGAAGTTTCTGCGGTACCAGATTAACTGTAATTGGAAGGGAACCTTGGAGGCCATTCTAGTCCATCCCCTGCGACCAAGCAGGAGAGGTCCTACTACCGCATTTCTGACAGGGGCAAGTCCGTCTCTTCTTGAAGCCTCCAGGGATGAAGCTCCCACAAGCTTCCTGGAGACACTTCTTGTTCCATGGGTTGATTGTTCTCAGCTGTCAGGAAATTTCTCATATTTTCGCAGGTTGAATTTCTCCTTGTTCAGTTTTCCATCCATTTATTCTCTTGTCTGGCCTGTCAGGTGCCTTTGGAAAATAGTTGACTCCTTCCTTTCTAGTGGGCACCCCTCAGATATTGGAAGATGCTCTTTGTCTCCCCTGCGTCCTTATCTCTTCCTAACTAGGCCAGGCCCAATTCCTGCGCTGTTCATTGTATGTTTTAGGCCTCCCAGTCCGCTTATCCAAAGAAGACTGGTGTTGAAGAGAAGTGCAGCTTGGAGGGGGGAGGAGAGGGAGAGAGGCAAGCAAGTGCTTAGTTCCAGTTGTTTGGGAAACTAACGGACGAAGTAGGATAGGATACAATAGGATGTTTGGTTGTCTCAACAGCTTGAAGACTGGGCCAAAGGGATATCCAGTGGTTTTCCTGAACCTGGATTTCCTAGATTTTAATTCAGATTTTCTTCACTCAAAATAATTTCTCCAGTAGAATTTTGTCGCTCAGCGACACGTTTATCAGGCTGTGTTATCTGAAAATCTTAATGGAGGTCCCAATATTCAATACCAAGCTGTAATGCTGATCGTTTGGAATAACAAAGGCGCCAAACAAGAGGGTTATGCGAGAGACCGATGCTCCAAATTTTATAAGGCAGTGCAGATTGGGCTGATTCATACACAGCTATTTTTCACAACTCAGCCTTTTTCATAATAACATCATTAAAGTATCTGAATGATCCCTTGCAATTTAGTGATGTGATATGATGTGTAATATGCTGAAATGAGAAATTATTTTCGCCATAGTGTTGAACTTAAAAATAATCATTTAATGGGATAAGAAATTTAAGCATTCATTTATCCTGTTGAGTTCGCATAGTTCCACTTACTGCCGATGGGTATAATTCCGATTCTTTTCCTTTGGGCCCTTGTCAAGTGGGGTCCTTGGTGGCTCCCTGAGCTTGAATTGTTTTCTTGCAAACATTCCATTACAAACTAAGATAAGCATCCCATGTGGACTGATAAGATTCCTAGTTTTGAAATGTCTGCAAGAAAAACACTACAACAGAGAGCACGCAAAGGACCCGGCACAGAGCGACAAATATTCTCTCCATTGGTAATTAGAATAGAATAAATAGAAATAGAATAACAGAGTTTGGAAGGCCTTTTTGGAGGTCTTCTAGTCCGGAGAAGCCCCCTGCTTAAGGCAGGGAAATCGCCTAAATCACTTCAGACAATGGTTATCCAACATCTTTTAAAAACTTCCAATGTTGGAGCAATTTACAACTTCTGGAGGCAAGTTTTGTTCACATAATTAGTTGCTCTCACTATCAGGAAATTTTCTCCTTAATTCCAGGTTGCATCTCTCCTTGAATTAGTTTCGCATCAAATTTGCTTCTTGTCTTGCCTTCAGGAGGCTTTGTGAAGAATAGCTTGACTCCGCGTTTCTTTGGGGCAGCCCCTTGAGATACTGGGACGACTGCTTTTATGTCTCCCCTAGTCTTCTTTTCATTAGACTGGACCTACCCAGTTCCTGCAACCGTTTTCATATGCTTTAGTCTCCAGTCCCCTAATCATATGGTTGTGAAATCTTTGTTTTTGGATTCAAGGGATCCTATTTATGGATTTGGGATGGCATTTATTAAGAATATGCCACTTGGGATCAGCCTTGATTTAAAGTTTCAATGAAGTTGGAAAATTGAGGGTCTGTGTTGATTGATACAGGTTGATTTGATCATAACGGTTCATACCAAACTGCTGAATCCAGCTTGGATTCAAATTTATTTGGATTGGTTGATATGGCTTAAAATTAGCATCATCCACTAGATTGATGCCTACCATGCATCAAATACATTGGAGTATCTCAATTTGATCCAAATCAGTTGGATACATTAATGTTTAATTGCTACTAAGTGCAATATGGCTTCTTCTATTTTAATCCCTCCTTTCAATTTAAAGGTTTAATTATATATAAGCTCATTACATAGCATACAGAATAGAGAATGAACAGAGTTGGAAAGGAACCTTGTAGGTCTACTAGTCCAATCCCTTGGCTCAAGCTGGAAACCCGAA
>BHFT01069355.1:0-15572 GCA_004320025.1 Laticauda laticaudata
CCAGGTTGACTCAGCTTCCCATCCTTCTGAGGTGGGTAAAATGAGGACCCAGATTGTTGGGGGCAACAGGCTGACTCTGTAAACCATTTAGAGAGGGCTGTAAAAGTGCTTTGAAGCAGTATATAAGTCTAAGTGCTATTGCTATACAAGTATTCCTTGACTTACAATCACAACTGGGGCCAGAATTTTCATTGCTAAACAATGAAAAGGTGGTTGTTAAGTGAATCATGTCCAATTTTACAACTTTTTTCACCATGGTTGTTAAACAGATCACTGCAGTTGTTAAGCAAACCTGGCTTCCCCCAAATGAGTTTGCTTGTCAGAAGCAAGCTAGAAAAGTTGTAAATGGCGATCATGTGACACTGCAGGACATTGCAACTGTTGTAAGTATATGTCAAGCACTCAAATGTTGATCACATGACTGTGGGGATGTTATGATAGTCATAAGTTTGGGGACTGGTTATAAGCTACCTTTTCAGTGATGTTGTAACTTCAAATAGTCACTAAATGAATGCTTGTATTGGAGGTGGGATTCAGCAGGTTCCGACCAGTTCTGGAGACCCGGTAGCGGAAATTTTGAGTAGTTTAGAGAACCGGCAAATCCCACCTCTGACTGGCCCTGCCAACCCCATCTCTTCTCTGCCTCCCATGGAGTCCCAGCTGATTGGCTGGGTCTTCTTTTGTTACCCTGCACAGGAGAACGGAACTGGAAAGCAGGTTAGTGGGGTGGGGAGGGAAGGGGGATTTTGCAGTATATCCTTCCCTGCCATGCCTACCAAGCCATGCCACACCCACCAAGCCAGGCTCACAGAACTGGCAGTAAAAAAATTTGAATCCCACGACTGGCTTGTACTTTGAGAACCTCCTAAACCTTTCAAGGCTGACTGGCTTCTGTTAATCAGTTTACAAAGACACTGAATAAAATTCAGAATATTTAGGAACAGCGCAAAGGGAGGAAGGACTAGTAATGAGGACAGACTATCCAGAGGTTCAATAACGTTGCTTTTCAGTAATGAACAATTAAGGCCAAGAATTACACTGAATGTCCTTTCTTTTCAACTTCTTGGAATAAAAATAAAGTACACCGTGGGATAATTAAGTTCTTATCACATCCTTAATCATTTTGCCAAAATCATTAATAATTAATTATTACAACAAGGAAAAACTATAAACAAAGACACAAGGGAGTGGGTTTAAAATCCCAGATACAATACAACTAGATTGTGAAATAACTATTTCCAATAATAACCCCTTGATCCTTCAAATCACAATTTTTTGAATATTTCATAATATTCAACATTATATGTGTTTACTTTATTATTAAATGTATATGTCACCCATCTTGCCAAATATGGAATATTAACATTCAAAGTTCTTACATATAGTACAAATATTAATAAATGCTATTTGCATAATATTACCATTAAATAATTTTGAATATATTTTGAATAATAATCCATATAATTCAGAACTAAAGCATAAGACCATGAGCCCAAACTCAACAACTTTAAGAGGCGTGGATTTCAACTCCCAGAATTCCCCAGCCAGCAAGCTAGCTAGGGAATTCTGGGAAATGAAGTCCACGCCTCTTAAAGTTACAAAGATTGAAAAACATGGATCTATGTGAACTAAACCTAGATCTCTCAGATGCTGTATTTATAGAGCAAATAATTGTGTGTGTGTGTGTGTGTGTGTTTATGTGCAGAATGTGTATGTATGTATGTGCACACATATCAGCTAATATTATCCTAGATAGAACTTCCTCTACACAATTGCTGTGTTGACAGAAATGGCCATTGGTTTGAAAGTACGAGCGTGTTTGTTAGGCGTACAAATACAAGAGCCACTAAAAAAAGTCAACTTCGCAATTGCGTCACTTGGGAACGCAACTGTTTGCTTAAGCTTTCAAAGGCACTGGAGGCAGATGCCACTGATCAAGAGATAAGGATTTTTCCCCCTACCTCTCAGTTTTGCAACCCTTCCTTCTTCAAGTTCCAACACTGGAATTCCACAGCCTTGGTTTAAAAGTGTGCAATTTTATTTTGGGGAGGAGGCGGCGGCGGGAGGGGGGCAATCTTATCTTGGATTAGCAGCAAAGAGACTGAAGAGAGGGAAGGGAAATAATTTTTGTCTTGTTTTGGGTAGATACTAAAATGCAAATCTTTGCAATTTTTTTGCAGCTGTTTCCTGTCGCAGTGTCTCTGAAGGTCTTGGGTTATGCACCATTGTCCCTTCTCAAGAAACGGCTCTTGAGTGCAGGTAGCCTTCGACTTAGGACCACAACTGAGCCAAAAATTTCCTCTATAATGCAAGGCAGCTGTTAAGTGAGTTTTGCCCCATTTAACAACCTTTTCTGCTGTCCTTGTTAAGCGAATCACTGCAGGTCCTAAGGGAATCATTCAATCATTATGCGAATCTGACTTCTCCCATTGACTTCACTTGTTGGAAACTGGTCGGGAAGCTCACAAACAATAATCGCATGACCTTGGGACAGTGCAACCGTCATAAGTACATGTCAGTTGCCAAGTGCCTGAATTTTGATCACGAGATCATGTGATGGTGCAACAATCATGTGAAAAACAGTCCTAAATTTCTAATGCAATTGTAACTTCAAACAGACATTAAATGAATGATCGTAAGTTCAGGACTACCTGTAAAGAACTTCTGACATGGACAGATATTATTTTTTTGGGGGGGGGAGTGATAGATGCACATGGCAGGTAGCTCCATTGCAGAGATATGCAGAGGGAGTTATGATGACAGCTGTAACTACAGACAGCTCTTGATTTATGCAGTAATTGAATTCCATGAAATGGTTCGCATTACAGGAAGTCCTCAGTTTACAACCATAAGTGGGACTGAACTTCAGTCACTTCAATAAGGCAGTCATTCAATGAGTCATGTCAATTTTACAGTCTTTTTTGTTGGGCTCATTAAGCAAATAAAAGCACGGTTGTTAAGTAAATCACATGTCGAAGCTGTGATGGCACAGTGGTGGGAAATGCAACATTGCAGGCTAACTCTGCCCACTGCCAGCAGTTCGATCCTGACGGGGCTCGAGGTTGACTTAGCCTCCCATCCTTCTGAGGTGGGTAAAAGGAGGACCCAGACTGTTGGGTGCAAGAGGCTGACTCTGTAAACCGCTTAGAGAGGGCTGTAAAAGCGCTGTGAAGTGGTATATAAGTCTAAGCGCTATTGCTATTAGTAACATCATTGCTAAGTGAATCTGGCTTCCCCATTGACTTTGCTTATCAGAAACCAACCGGGAAGGTCACAAATGGTGGATCCTGTGACCAGAATGCTGCAACCATTGAATTCTGATCACATGATCATGAGGATGCAGCAATAGTCATAAGTGCAAGGACCAAAAGTCCTCTTGTTGATAAATAGTAGTGTTTTTCCCCCCTGCTTGTGGCTTTTCATTATTTATTGGATTCACCAGAAAGCTGGTCCTTCACTTTCAGTTTTTTACAAAAACATTGATTCTTTGAAAAATCTACAACCTTGCCAATATTCCAAATTGCAAATATTCCTTGCAAATAATCAACCCAGCCTGTGCTATTTTCACAAAAACCTATCAACAAATTGAGCAGTGAGCCAATTTCTGGAGACTACAAGATGACTGCAGGGAGGGTTAACAGCAGCCATCTCTCTGCTATTTCTTCTAAAGTCCCTGCATGTGACTCAAATTAGGCAGTCCTCAGCCGTTGTAACCTCCAAAGTTATAATGCCATCAAAAAGAAGTAACCGAAAACAAATTCTCACATTTATGACAGTCCTGCCTACATTTCCCCTGAGATCAGACTGACCAGTTTCTTTATTATTCAAATTTGTAAGGTTGATGGAACACTTAACTTACAAACCCCAATGGGGATCCCAATATTTATTGCTAAGATACATATTTATTCATATTTATAATATTTATAATTTATGAATTCATTGAATATAATACCCAATTTTACAACCTTTTTGCCACCATGGTTAAGTGAATCCAGCTTCCCTGGCTGACTGTGAGTGCCAATTGGGAGAGTCCACAGATTAGAACAAAACTGCTGAGTGTGTGAACTACCATCAATTATAGATTGCATTTAGATTTTTCTTTATCTCACAGCCTACAACTCCTGTCTTTATTTTCATTTCATTTCGCTTCATTTCTCTTATTTTTGAGCTTTCTCTTTCCTTGCTGTTTTAAAGGAAAGCTGAGGTTTTCAGCCTACCCACCATCAAGTAATACTTGGCAAATGATGTCTATGGAGATTCTCAGTTACCCAGGTCCTGGTTGTCCAAAAGTTTCTTTTTTTTTTTTCAAGAGGCAACTGGACTCTCTTGGTTTTCCTCTGAAGACGTTTCGCTGCTCATCCAAGAAGCTTCTTCAGCTCTTCAGACTTTATTACATAATTGCAGCATCTCCATGGTCACAATTCAGAAGCTCGACAAGTGACTCATATTTATGACATTTGTAGTGTCCTGGGCCCCCTTTTGTGACCTCCTTACCAGCGAAGTCAAAGGGAAAGCCAGATTCATTCAACAACCATGTTACTAACTGAATGATTATAGTGATTCAGTCTTAACTGGACCGCAGGAGGAAGTTAAGTGAACTCGGGAGAAAAGACCATAAAATGGGGCAAAATTCATTTAACAATTTTCTTGCTTAGCCACAGAAATTTTGAGCTCAATTGTGGCTTGTATGGCTTGGATTGCACAATGCCCACAGAGACCCAGACGTGACACAAGTGGGCCTTTTCTACCCATGATTAGAACAACCCCAAATATACCAGCAACCTTGAGCATCTGTGGCTTACTGGAAACCTAAGCAAGTGAGATATTTGGATGGGGTGTTCTTTTTCAGAGCAAAGGAAATTCTTTATTCAATGTCAAGGCAGGAAAAGGAAGCTGGAGGGAACAGAGACCCTGGCCAGCCTCTTTGGCTCTGAACTGTGGGAGTTGGGAACTTTTCCTGGTCCCAAATTCTCTTGATTTATGTCTCTACCATACAAATGTCAGGTTCAGCCTCAGATTCTCACAGGCCCTCTGATTTTATATTGTTGGCCTCCTACACATCGCTGGACAAACACCATGTTAATCACAGCTGTTATCAGGGGCTGAACTGGTCTCTACTGGAGAAATAATTGATATCCAGAGGAAGGTGGAGCCTGGGAAACTGAAAGAAAAGGAAATATATTCAGTTAATTTAAAGAATTATATTATATTGTTTCTTAGGGAGAGGTTTTTTGTTTTTTTTGTAAATCTGTATATGTTGCTTCAATATGATGATGCAGGTATTCCTCAACTTATGGTCAAAACTGAGCCAAAAATGGCTAAGCAAGATAAGAAGTAACTGGACTTTCTGGTTTTTCTCTGAAGATGTTTCACTTCTCATCCAAGAAACTTCTTCAAAGAAAAACAAAGAAAGTCCAGTTGCCTCTGGAAAAAGCACTTTTGGGACAACCATGACTTGGATGACTGAGAATCTCCATAGATACTAAGCAAGACAATTATTGGACGTGTTTTGCCGTATTTTACAATTTTTCTCATCATTCATTTAACAAATGTCTCACTTTGCAGCATAAGTTTTGGGCTCAATTATGGTCTTAAGTCAAGGAGTATCTTATACTCCTTGTACAATTTAGGATGTCAGGGTTAAGCAGGGCTAGATTATTTGATTTTTTTTTATCCAGAGTTGAATATATTGAATATGTTGTTGAATTTTTTCATGAAAGAAATACCAAAAATAAAAAATCAGTTTACTCAAGGAAAAAAAGCAACATATAAGTATCTTATGAACAGGTATTGGTAATCTTAAAAAAAATACCAAAATGTTTAAGATCCATAATTCGTATTTCTATCCAGAGCACACAGTAACCCTCAACTTAGGACTTCTGTTGGGATGAAAAAGTTCCATTGCTAAGCCATGCATTTAAGTGCAATAATAACACCTAATTTGCCATGGTTGTTAAGTGAAGCATATGGTTGTTAAGTGAATCTTGCTTCCTCTACTATTTTGCTTATTGAAAGCCAGCTAGGAAAGTCACAAATGGAGATCATATGCCTCTAGGACATTGCAACCATCATAAATATGAGTCCATTGCCAGGAACCCAAACTGTTGATCACATAAACATGAGGGATACTGCAGAGGTCATAAGTGTGAGGAGCAGCTGCAAAACATTGTTTTCAGTGCCATTATAATTTCAAAGGAAAGATTGTAAATTGAGGACTTCCTATATATCATTAAAGAAATATTCATGAAGATGGCTTAGAAAATGGAGTTCACATTCAAATAAAAGACTCTTTAAAGAGAAGTCTTCAAGACTTTTTCACGATCATGTTAATTTTTTACCAAAGCCGTTTCTCCCATTTTTAAACACTATTGATTCAAAGAAAGATGTGTATTACTTTTCCAATATGTTGCAATTGTAAATCTACCAGTGAAAACAAATGAAAGAAAAATAATCTATGCCTCATGCTGCAACAGTGTATAAATCTTGGAAATGTCCTATCAGCCAATGGGAGGGTTAATTAGAAAAAAAAAATGTTCAGTCGTTTTTCCAATTTCCTTAAAACCTGTCAGCAAAAGGACCACATTTTCACATTTGCAACAATGTGGAGAAAAATCTTTTCTCAGGCTATTCCCCAACCTAGCCTTTTGGAGGAATCTAAAGCTCCATAATCCTGAGCCAGCAAACTGGTGAGGGGTTATTGGATGTAATGTCTAATGCAGGGGGCAAGAAAAGCATTTAGAGAATTGCATTTGGTTAAAAAAAGATGCATTATAAATGTATTACGAAGACTGTTTTCCCTGCCTCAAGCCCGGCAGTTGTAATGTTGAAGCTGGTAAGAAAAACAGCAGTGAAAATACTTGCCCATCTTTATATTTAAAGTCACAAATAACTTTTTTCACATAGAGATAGTCCTCGACAGAAAGCAGTTTGTTTAGTGACCATTTGAAGTTACAACAGCACTGAAAAAAGTGACATTTTTCACATTGATAATCGTTGCAGATCCCCATAATCTTATGATTTACACTCAGGTCCTTGTCAAGCTGACTCACATTTACGATGGTTGCAGTGTCCCAAAGTCATGTGATCCCTTCTTGGAACCATCGGATGAACAAAGTCAATGGGGAAAGCCAGATTCATTTAACAAAACCAGGTTGCTAATTGAAGAACTGCAGTGATTTGCTTAACAATGGTTGCAAGAAAAGTTGTAAAATGGGGCAAAATCCACTTAACAAATTTATCACTTGACAACATACATTTGGGGCTCAATTGTGGTCGTACGTTGAGGACTAGCTGTGCTTTTATTTATTTTTTTTAGAAAGAAAAATAGCAGAAACTAATACAGAATTAAGAAAAGATGGAGGGGCGGGGAGAAATAAAAAGGGGCAAAGCCAAAAGTATAAAAACAGAGAATGAAAACATAAACTGAATTCACTTAACAACTGTTTGCTCACTTAACAAACTGCAGTGATTCACTTAGCAACTGTGGCAGGAAAGCTCATAAAATGGAGGCAAACTCACTTAACAACTATCTCACTTAACTACAGAAATTTTGGGCTCAATTGTGCTCATTGATCAAGGACTACCTGTACTAACATGATGAGAAATCAAGAGGCTTTTTTTTTTTTTTTAGGAAAAAATAATNAGGCTTTTTTTTTTTTTTTAGGAAAAAATAATCTTGCCCTTTGGAGCCATTCACTTATTCATGCCTTGCAATTTTGGGCTTGCGCTGAGAAAAGAACAATTGGACAGAAACTTTAAACGTGCCCATTGAGAATGTTATGCCAGCTGGGAAACTGGAGAAAACATGAAGAAGTGTGAATCTCATCGTGCTGTTTGCTATGGTCGCTTGGGCTTGCCACCCTCCCAGCTGGTGCTACTTCTCTTGAACCCTGAAAGGAGGTTTACAGAGAGTTACGGGTAATGGATGTAACTGATGAGGCAGGACACAGAGCAGAGAGGCCAGAAAAATCAAGCATTCTTAAGAGTGGATGCATGGATGGCCAAGGGCATCTGTAATGCATGGTTAAACCTCCTCCCTTACAGTGGCAGCTGTAATGAGGACTTGGAGTTTTACTAAATGATTCTTTTCTTTTCTGAATTGATCAACCACCAGCCTTTATTTGTTGATTTAAAGCACGCATGCGCCCAGCACCGGGAGGCAGAAATCAGTAGAAACTCAGATTTGATCATATTAAAGATAGTCCTGCTTTTCAAATCCCAAACCTTTGAGAGGTGGTGTTCTGTATAAAAAATAGTAGACTCCTAATTCATGATTCTGATTGGCTAAGAAAGCCACTATAGGGATTGGTTCATTTTCACTAGAAAGCAAATCCACGAAGTGCTTAAAGGCGGAAGATTAAATAGTCTTGTCAATTGCTTACAAGCCAGCAGGCAAACCGCTATAAAAGGGCTGCCGGCCTTGAGCCAATGTTCCGTTCTGCAACTACTGTTTAACAATAAAGACTTTGTTGTTGGAACCTGGTCTATCCATCAGCTGTGTTTTTCCAGACGGAATACTGGCGACCAGGTGGGGATCGTCCTAAAATGCGAAGATTTGAGCCATCGCGGCAACCAAAAACCAGAACTGAAAACAATGGCTGGAATAACGGCCGCCGCACCCTGTTCAATCCGCAATGAAGAGGATTGGGAATACCTACGTAGACCTTTCAAATGTATTATGGTAAAGTAACGAGATGGAGAGATTCATCAGACCAAGCGTAAGAGGGCTGTTTTCTTAAACAGCATTGGCCAGGCCACACCACACTTCAAAAGTGGCCAAGGCATTAAGTGAAGCCCCGAGATGTGAAGCATAATGACTTGGCCTGACTCCAAAGAATACTGACAGGCTCACTATGCTCCCAGTGGTGTCCAACCTTAAAAGCGGCACGAATTTTACCTAAGAGACCAGAAAGAAGGCAAGACGCAGATCGCTGGATTTGTGGCAGCTCTCCGACAACTGGGAGCATGTGAGTTTCTGACTTAGATGAGCGATGCGCAGATCGAGTGGTATTTGGGTTTAAGAGACTCTAATTTACAAACAGCTGTTAAATAACCTAAATAACGTAGCCGAAGCCATGCGCAGAAGCACAGCTGCTGAAGCCGCAAAAAACATTGGCGATCAAAATGAAACAATGAAGCGAACAAACGAAGAACCGCCTAGACCAGAGGGAAAGAAACAAATTTCACACCACCACACACACGAGATTTTGACAAGATGTCAAATCCGGAGAGGAGAGACCGATGAAAGTCCAGCTGCTATAGCCGAACAAAAAAGGGCCGAAAAACGAAATTGGTGGGAATGCGCCAGCCTGCGGAGGAAACACATCCTCGAGCTGATTGCAGATGTCCTTGATATGCATCGTGCAGAGCTTGTAAGAAAAGGGGCAGCATCAAGAAGGTCTGACGAAATAAGAAAAATTACGCCAAACGGCACGCAGCAACTCTCCCCCACAAGCTGAAGCCAAAACAAAACGAGAGAAAGTGGCAGCGGAACAAACGAGCCAGTAACCGAGAAAAAACGCATCAGAGTTTCACTATCGGAAGCGCTACAGACGAAACGCGGCAAGAAGTAAAAATAATAGTAAAAATAGAAGGCAGCCCTTGCGAATGGAGGTAGCTCAGGGTCTTTCTACATCATGGTGGTCATGGAACCATCAAGAACAACTGGTTTTCCATATCAAACTTAAAGAGCTCCACGAGACAAAATTAACGCTAAAAGACTTACCAGGAAACCGAATCCCTGTGGTAGGCTTGGACTTTCCGAGTCGACTACAAACAACATGTCGAAGTACTACATTGACAATAGTCGACCGAGACCGACCAGCCTCTTAGAACCATCGAATGGTTCGCAACATTGGCCATCCGTGATACCGGAGTAGACTGGGTGTGCCGGAACTGCTGGCGAAGAAAACCTCGATCCACGAAGTTCCAGGATGTTTTCGACGGCTCCTAAGTCAGGGTATCGGGGGATCCCAATTTCCTTTAGTTTAGAACCCCCAGGTAGCCCTAAGAACTAAAGGCCAGACAAAGTTCCTTTGCTCTAAAAGCAAAAATAGAGGGAACAACAAATAAATAATAGAACCAAGGGGTTTTGGAACCATGTTGACCATGCTAAATGGGAAACGCCAATCGTAACACCAATTAAACTGAAGGGTTGGTTCGCAATCTGCGGAGACTACAAGGCTACCCGAACCACGCATTGCACAAAGCCATACCCCGGTGCCATCCGTACAACAATTTATTCATTCAACTTGGGGAGGAAAAAGTTTTTGCTAAAACTAGATCCAGACATAGCTTACCAAAGCTTCCAGTAGACCCCCTTAACGCTGAGGCACAGACAATAGTGACCACAAAAGGAGTTTCAAATGCAACCGACTCCAATTTGGGAGTGAGTGTAGCCCCAGGCGTTTCCAAAGCCTCATGGAATGCCTATCTGAAAGGATAAAAGGGGTTGTACCCAATTTTGACGATGTCTTAATTTCGCCAAGATGACGACCCAGCTAGAAAAAAGAACTAACGAGATGTAACTAAAAGAATTGCAGGAAGAATCTGCTCTCAAAAGTAAAAAAAGAAAAAATCTGTTTAAATGACTGATCGCTGTCAAATTTCTGGGCCTATTTAATAGACGGAGAGAGGTATACACCTAACCAACCAGAAAAGTCAAAGCCATAAGATTGCGCCAGAGGCCAAGAAACAAAACCTGAAGTTGAAAGCATTTTTTAGGCACTAAGAATATTTTTATACACGTATTCCTACCAACCCCCACAATGCGACAATAGCGGACCATTACAGCTCCGATTACTGGATAAAAAATTGGACTTGGGGTTATAGAAGAAAAGCCTTCAAAAAATAAAAAATTTATTACCATCAACACCGTTCTTTATCCAGTTAGTAACACACTTCCATTGACGTGACGCTGCGCGCCTCACCAATTTGGAGTCAGTGCCATCCTGCCACAATTGCCAGATGGGAGAGAGGCACCCGTCACCTATATATCAAAAACTCTTTGTCTAGAAACTGAATGCTACTATAGTAACTGACAGAGAGCCTGGCAATTCGTCGCCAGAGTGAAACCCTTCATGAATATCTATATCGGAAGAACATTTTTGTAGTATGGACCATAAACCGTAACTAGGAATTTTGGTGGGAACACAAGCCCACACCGAATCTTTGTTCTGCGATAGACTAGATGGTCGGAATTCCTAGCAGCCTACCTCTTATATCATTGACACATCGCCCCGGGAAGCAAATCATCATGCAGATACGCGTTGAGCAGAAGTGCATTACTGACTACAATAGGAAGACGCTGGGGCACGACGATCGACATCTTTGCAGATAGAGACATTCCCGGTCTACCCGATATTCTTGCAAGATGTTGCAGAGCTACCGCAAGGGACCCATTGACTGCCCGCATACTGAACTGGTAGGTAAAAGGTGGCGAAAACAAAAAACTGAGAAACTTTAGAACCTTCCGGACACAGAACAAACCGAACTCTTGATTCAAAAAGGTTGTTTATTGTGGGGTGTTCAAGTTCGTTACTCCCTTAAATCTACAACTAGGGTACTGGTATGCTTCATGAAGGCCACCTGCTATTGTTAAAATGAAAGTCTGGCTAGAAGCTATGTCTGGTGGCTGGGTATATATAGGGGACATCGATACTGGGTTAATTCTTGCAACAAATGCAAAGAACCAGGCTTCCCCACCACAAGCACCTATAAAGGACTGGGAAACCCCACAGGCCCCTGGTCGCAAATCCACATTGACTTTGCGGGTCCTACAAGGGACATACCTTCTAATTGTCATAGATGCACTACTCAAATTGGCTGGAGGTTGTAGTTATCCATCTATAACAACTGAAACCGTCATTAAACAACTTGACAAACTCTCGCAACCATGGCCTCTCTGGACGTCTAGTGTCCGACAAAGGGCCACAATTAACGAGTATCCAATTATAACGAATCCACTAGGCTCCCTAGGTATACGCCATGCTTTCTAACCACGCCTGCCCACCTGGCTGCAAATGGTGGGCAGAGAGAATGTCAGGTTTACCAAAGAAGGTTTAGGAAAAATGGACATTGGGGATGTCCAAGAAAAATTAACTGCCTACTCACCTCCAGCATATAACAACCCAGTCATAACAATAAAGCCAGCGGAATACTGATGGGAAGAAAACTTTAGGTCGAAATTAGACAGATTGCACCAAATTTATACACCAGAGAAACCCCCCGACTCCTCCACCCGTTTCAGGACATTTGAAATCGGCGACATTTAGTTTATGCTAAAAATTACCGGGGAACCCTTTTATGGCTTCCAGGCAGCAATCATAACAATTACAGGCCCCCGGTCCTAACCAACTAACATAGACGATGGACCGGGAATGGAAGAGGCAAATACGACCAGCTTCGATCCGGAACATTGAAAAGGAACTACAAACAACAACCGGCAAATAATATAAAAAATGAGAAAAATCAGACAAAAGAGGGGGAAATACAAGAAAATGAATAAAGAACTGTTTATAATTAAACCCAGAAGTGACGATACACAAACAGAAAAGAGCAAAAAAGAGACTTACAGTTAGAAGAACTTGCAAGAAAGGTCCATCGAAGGGGCCAGCCAGGGCCAGCTCGACCTGCCCGGAGAAACCCAGGATGGGAGCGGGCACACCACTTCGGCTGAGAAACTCAGGCGGCAAGTAAATGGCTGACTCACCCTTCCAGGGTGGTTCCATGGGAAGAGCCGGAGAGACAAGCACACCCCATGCCGCGAACGGGTCGAGTCTTAGCAGAAATGAACCGCAGCAAGTCCCGTAGAGTCAAAAAGAAGCCCACCGTACCTGCGTACTACGTCACCACTGTAGGACTAAACCAAGAGGGAGGTGTGTTTGTATAAAAAATAGTAGACTCCTAATTCATGATTCTTGATTGCTAAGAAAGCCACTATAGGGATTGGTTCACTAGGAACCAATCCACGAAGCTGCTTTAAAGGCGGCAAGATTAAATATCTGTCATTGGCTACAAGCTGGCAGGCAAACCGCTATAAAAGGGCTGCCGCGGCTTGAGCCAATGTTCCGTTCTACAAATACTGTTAACAAATAAAGACTTTGTTGTTGGAACCCGGTCTACCTCACGTTTTTCCGGACAGAACAGGTGGGAAGAAAATCCAATTTCCCAGACAGATTTCCAGCCAGACCGAGTCTCGATTTGTAGGGCAGATCAGGGTAGCCAAGAGAGCTGCAATGCATCAGGAAATAAAATATTCTGTTGAATTTCAATATTTCCCCCACTGCCCTGAGATTGCGCAGTTGGACTGCTTCCTTTCACTGAATGATAACTTGGCAGAAAAAAAATTTGAATGCCCATCAGTTGCCTAAAGGGGCCCGGCTATCTATAGCAACATGCAGTCTTCCCTTCCAACCTCTTGATGAGTTCCTGAATCCCCAACACCACTTGTGAATTCAAGGAGCAGCCTCTTTTCCTAGATAGGGTTACTTGAGAACAAGCATCCTCACTGTGGTTGCTGGGCTAATTCCGTACCACTCCACCTCCATTCTTTTAATTATGTCTTTATTGGCTTTTAATGAGCCAGGTTCTAATTGAAACCATCCTTGCTTGGGAGGAAAGATAAAACCAGGGGTGAGGGCTGCAGGGTGCTCACAATTTATTTATTTTATTTATTTATTTGATTTGATTTGTTAATCACTTCGATTGGTGCGCTTATGCACGCCTCCTACAGGCCTCTTAAGAAGGGGGTGAAGTCAATAGTAGACAGTCTAAGCTTAAAGTTTTTGGGGTTTGGGGAAGAAACAAAATTTGTGCTCACACCGGTTCTCTCCATCTATGGGACTGGTCAAAAGAGGAGAAAAGTTCTTTGTTTTCTTACTTCTTCTTATCCCTCTTTCTCACACCCGGAGACAAGCACACCTCAGAAAAAAAATGTTCCCACCAGATGCATTGACACCACAGGCAGATATATATTTCTCCCTGGGAGGGCACAAAACCAGTTGAGCTTACAAGAAAAATATATGGAAACTGCTTGCCATGTGTGGGAAAGCGTCTGCTTTTGATGTGAATCCCATAAGGAGCCTTGCTTCATGTTACAATAAAGTAAGTTAGATCTGACTCAGATTTTATTTTATTTTTTCTGGAAGAAGAATCGCTATGCAAATAAATGAAGCACTGGGTTCCCCATGCATTTAGTCACACTTGTAATCTTGTCATTCTCTAGAGTTGGTTATCAGCTGGGTGTCCACTTTATACCAGTTGTATCTCAACAATGGCAAAGTACGGGTAGTCCTTGATTTACAACCATTTCAACACCCATTTGTTTAGTGACTGTTCAACGTTAACAGCATTGGAAAAAACAGATTTATGACTATTTTTCACAGTTACAATCATTGCAGCTGTCACATGATCAAAATTCAGATGTTTGGCAACTAACTTATGATGATTGCAGTGTCCCAAGGTCATGTGATAATCTTTTGTAACCTGATAAACAAAATAGGAAGGAAGGAAGGAAGGAAGGAGAAGGGAGAGGAAAGAGAGAGAGAGAGAGAAAGAAAGAAAAATAAAAACCTTGTGCCTTTATTTGCCAGAATTCAGGTGCAATATATATGCAACATATATGCACAATAAGAAAGAGATGGGGGGGGAGGGAGGAAGGGAGGGAGGGGGAGAGAGAGAAAGAGAAGAAAAAAAGAAACCTTCTTTCTGGAAGCAAGCAATGATAATCAATTTCTGTATTATTGTCAAGAAATATAAAGACATGTCAAGTTCCACTGAGTATTTATGTAGATATAATTTTATTTATTTATAAAATGCATAGACTGCCTCTTTTTAAACTTTGTCAAGATTGGCTTGGAAGAAGTTAAAGCATTGCTTTCAGTCCTTTATGCTATATACCTAGTGTTATTTCAGCATTTAAACACTTTTTTTTATATCTTGCAAATCTCCTTCCCTCCTTCCCTCTTTCTTCCTCTCTCTCTCTCTCTCTCTCTCTCTTTCTTTCTCTTTCTTTTCTTCTGTTGTGCATATATGCTTCATATACTGTATATGGTACATGACTTCTGGCAAATAAATACACACAGTTTTTATTATTTTCAAGCTAACTTAAACCTTGCTATCTCACACAAAAGACACCATCTCTAAGGATTGCCAATTAAAATTAAAATGACTCCCCAGTTGGGGAGGATTATACACTGAATTTCTCTGCAATTATTTCAGAGGCTTCCCTTGGGATGTCTCTGCTGAGGAAAGGAAGCCTGACATGATTCATACTTTTTAAACAGACACTCCTGAAACCCACTGGCAAACTTTTCTCAGAAGAAGTCCAACAACCAGCTCACCATGGCTCTTTATGTTGCGTTTGTAGCCCAGCAGGGTTCCTATCGCTTTTTGAAATGACACCCAAAATTCCTTAATTTCACAATCTGTGGATAGACTGGACCACAGTTTCAACTGTGAAATTGTGATTACTATACAATGAGCCAAGTCCAAAAATTCCAAATTGTTCTGTATAACTTAGTAGAGTCCAAGTGGTATAACCTGATTGGCCAGAAAGGCCAGTAGTGGATTGG
>BHFT01069357.1:0-10198 GCA_004320025.1 Laticauda laticaudata
GATACTTCTGAAACGAAGACATTCTTAAGTGAGTGAAGGAAGAGAGAACGAAAAGGTAGATTTAAAAACTTCCTTTTTTAACCTTATATTGCACAATTGCAATGGTATGAAATGAATCTACATTAATTTCTTTGACATTAATAGCAACTTAAAAGCATGAAATTGTAAATGTCAAAAGGATGATAAGAATTTTTTTTCTTATGATTTTAATCCTAAAAAGGAGAAGAGGGAACGGCAAAGGGATGGAACTTGGATAAATGTAAAAATGGACTGTCACTGGAAAAATAAAATGGGCATATTAACATTGAAAACTTTGAAACCTCTGAGATACATATTGCAACCTGAACCTTATTAAAACAGCTTACAGTAGCCATGGAAAGGAAATAGGAAAGGAAAGAGACAAGAAGACAGATCTGGGTCTTTGAGTATTTTATTAAAAAAAATTATTTGCATTTGGTAGTTCTTTTTTTCTGGTTTCATTAAAATCATCGGTGTTTGTTCAAAAGTGATTTATAATGAATCACTATCTGGAGAAATTGAAAATGGTCTTTAAAAAACGAAAGTAGATGAGAAAGGAAGAGAAGATCCTATATGTTTTATTTGAATTTCTTGAGAATGGCAAATCTCTGGAACTATGAAAAGCAAAAGGAAAAGCTTCAAGAGCAAGAAGAAGGGCAGGGACGAAGAAAGCCATTTTTCAATGATCAAATAATGCAAAGTGTAGTACATAGGGAAAAATGGGGAGAGTGAAAGTTTGAGATCAAAGGGAACAGCAAATAAGAAAAAAAAAGTCTGAAAAGGCAGCGTTATACAGCAAAGGAGACGCAGAAAAGAAATCACAGGAAAGGGAAATTAGAGAGAGCAAGGTATAAAAAAAAAAGGGATGAGAAAAGGGGGGAAGATAGAATAGACAAGAACACATCAAGAAGGGACAAAACTAGGACACTAAGAATAATAAGGGGGAAATCGTACTAGGATTAAAGTATTGCTCAGCTGGAAACACAGAGACAATGGTTAAAGATTAAGTAAGAGTGAGGATTCTGAAGATACAAAGATCATTTCGTCTGTGACAACTGAATACTTAATGAGTTACAAATGCTCGTGAAATAATCTGAAATACATCTATGAGATAACTGCACGTTATGTATGATATTGTTTTTCAATAATTAACTGGACAATATAGAGAAGAGAGTGCAAACATCTTGCAATCTGTTTTCTAAAGATTGAATAAAAATATTGAAGATATGTGAAAGATTTTATAAGGAAATTCTATACCAGTTACTCGAGGATGAATTTGAAGAAACATTATGATTATTATGTAAAACTTATAAGTAAAATTGTTATGACTATCCAATGGTATGCTTATTAACAGTTAAGTAATAGATGAAGAAGAGGGAAACAGTTCAACTATGTCTCAAGAATTGAATAAATGTTGAAAGACATTGAAGATTTAACAAGGCTATCGGCATATACCAGGACTAGATATGAAATTTGAATAACTTATTTGATTCACTAATATTATATATATATATGTTTTTGAGTTTTCGTGTTTGGTACTGTTGTATGTCGGAACTTTCGGTTATTCGGGTTTGTCTCCAGTTAAAAATGGAGTATTGGGCAACGCATTTTAATGAGTCTCTTCTTATCTCCAGGCTTGTTTCTTGGCTCTGTGCTTCTCGAGTAATGCTCTGAGAAGACTAATTACTCAGTACTATTACTCCTGGAAGACAGAGACGAAGAAACAAGCTGTAAGAATGATGAATGGAGACTTCATGAACGGATAGCCTAGATATGCCAAATTCCTACCTCGGGAGCAAAACGAATAACCAAAGACCACATAGTATATATCATATATATATATATATATATATATATAATATAATATTTATATAATATATATTTACATATATTATACTAATATGATATATACTATAGCCTTTATATATATATATTATATATATATTATATAGCTTTATTATATTTAGTATTTATGTATCTTATATAGCTATATATATATATAAAAGCTTTTCGAGTGATGTTACTTACATGTGTGTGATAGCTTCCTTAGGGTCATTATCCACATCATTGTAGGTTAAAGTTGTAGCAACGTTTCAGCAAATTCATCTCATCAATCAGGCTTCTGGGATGGATCCATCTCTAATGAGCTTTCCTGATGATTCTGTGGCTGGCGGTTTTCATATGTGGCTAGGGTTTTAGGGCATTGAAGTTGATGTTGTGACCTGTGGTTTTCATGTGTTGGCTAGTTGAGGAGGTGTTGTTCCAGCTTTTTTACTGCATTTTTGTGTTCCATCTTAGCGCGGTACTTTATTCTAACTATGTCTGTTCCAATGTGATGTGGCCGGCATGATGTACAAGGAATTTCGTATATGCCTTGGTTTTCCAGGTCAATTTTTCTTTGGGGTTTTTAGGATGGCTGTATTTTTTTTGTCTGTTTTGAAGGCCAGTCTTTGATTGTGATGGCCTGTGTAGGTATCTTATGATTTTTCTGTAGTAGCTACCTCTTATGATAGGGCTAGACAGCTGTATCCAATAGGCGTCGTTGCGTCTTCATAGGCTGTTATTCTTTGCGCTTGTGTTTTTGTGGATCAAAGCTGGTTGTTTGTTTTTGTGGAAGCCATTCGCTGTCAATACTTCAGTCAGGGTGGCATACGTTCTAGTCGTTTATATCGTGCGATCTTACTTCTGCAGGCAGTGTTGTTCCTGCTAAATTAGCTGTTTTCGCCACGGAATTATCCGAGTGTGCTGGTGGTTGGATGAGCGCATTGAGGGTAGCGGTTGGTGATCGGTTTTTTTGGTATATGGTGTGTTTGTCTCAGTTGCCATCTGTTCTTCTTGTAGATTAGTACACTTAGGAATTGGTAGTTATTTGTTCTAATTTTCCGTCCATGACGTGACTTCATTTTGGCAGGTGTAGTGTGTTTGAAATGTCGTTAGGAAATTGTTTAGTTTTCTTTTCCATGGGCCAAATCACAAATGTGTCTCGAATGTATCTTAACCATAGTTTGGTTTGTGTGGTCTGGCATTAGCCAGGGCTCTGGATTCGAATTCTTCCATGACAGGTTTGCAGTGGACGGGTGACAGTTGGTGATCCCATACGGGGCTCCTTCCAATTTGCTATGTATCTATTGTCCATTATGTGATATGAATATGTGTTGGTTCAGGCAGTGTTCTGCTAGTTCCATGAGTCTTTAGCTCGGTTGGTATTTAATTTTTGAACTGCATCTCAAGGGTTCTTTATCGGGACTTCACGTGAATAGTGAAACCACGCTCGAAACATTACAAAGCAGTCTTCGTGTTTACGTGTAGATTTTGATCATCATTCTAGGAATTGGTCCCCTGAGTTTTGTAGCATACTTGAAGCTGTTCGTTTCAGCATGGGGCTGTAGTTGGTTTGCTAGTATTTAGCTAGGTTTGTATGTGCGCCTATGGAGCCTGACTGATGGGTCTGAGAGTATGCCTTCTTCTGGTGTATTTATGGGAGGTCGCCTATAATTTGGGGCAGTCTAGAAGATTTTCCTCTTGGGGATGTGTCTGATTGGATTTCTTTGCTTTATGTTGGCTGGTTGATAACTTTTCTTCTTGGCTTAATTTTTCTAGATATGTTGGTTGGGTTCTGTGTCATGTATGTTTGATGTGAGTCTTGGTATGTAAGGTCTTCATTTTGTCATGAGTCTTTTCTGTTCCACTTTACTATTGTGGCATTTCCTTATGTCTTCGGGGAAGTACTTATTACTTGCCTGTTATCATTTTCCAGGCGTTGTAATGCTCTTGAATTCATCTTTTGCAAATTATTTTTTGGTAGTTTCGTCGTTGTGCATTAAGATGTGAGTAACCTAGGTGTGAGCTTTATTCTGTCCAGCTTCATCTGTATTTATTGGTCTAGGACCTGGATTCTTACCTGCACTATGATAGATTTCTGTTGGGATTTTTTTTGGGTGCCTTATGGCATTTAATTGAATTACTTGGATAGGACATCTGTATTCTTTTTGTTGAGTTCTCTTTGAAACGTTGCTGTATACTAATTGTTTCAGGGTTGTGGTGGGTTTGTTGGGAATTTTTTGGCCATTTTCATAACTTTTTTAGTTTTTCTGAGAGTTTATCATTATTTGTAAGTGCTTTCAGTTTCAGCTCTCAATGCCTGTCAGTTGTTTTATCCATATTCCCAAAAGTAAGAGGGTGGATTATTGGTGCTCAATTCCAGGCTGTAGTGCTAGCAAAATCTTTAGTTTAACTGATCTAGATTGGATCTTTTACTGTGAACTTCACTCTGCTGGCAGTAGACCCAATTCTTTTCTTTTCGAGAACAGGAAACTCCAACAGTCCAATGACCAGACCCAGGCTGATATAGCAATCAAAGCTAGAATAAATTTGAAGCAGATTGGTGTTACATTGTTGTCTCTGAGCTGCACAAGGAATTTCAGGTCACATAGTTACTTCGCTGTCTTTTAACTTCCAGTACTCTAGCTTTGTTGATCTGGCTGTTATTTCCCTCCCCGTATGAGGTGCGAATATTTGTTATTTTAAACGTTACTTGCGGGTACTTACATTTCGTGCTGCATTTAGCTTCATTCGGATATATATCCCTGTCATTGTAGATCTGTTAAAGTGGTAGGAACATTTCCGCAGATCTCATCGTGCCATCATCAGGCTTCTCTGTGGCATGGGTGTATCTCACAGCTTCCTCTGTGTCAAATTTGGAGGCTGGTTCTATTCTGATTGGCTATTAGCCTGGCTCTGTCTTGTGTGCTACTGGCTGATGAGAGTTTGATTGACTTTGGTGTTTCTGTTAGTTTATTCTTCTCTCTGTCTTGTTCATTGTCGTAGCTTTTGTAGTCTATTGCAGTGCTGGCAACACCTCTGTTTCTTGTGTGGAGGCTTTCAATTGCAGCTTGGCCTCGTATTGAAAGGACGGCTTGCTATTCATCAAGCAAGGCTGCTCTTCATCTTACGCAAGCTGGGTTTCACCTGGGATGCCCTGGTGGGGGGGTCGTTCTGAGTAGATAAGCAGCGGAGGTATACGTATGTGACCTAAAATTCGTGTGCAGCTGGCAGAGAAAACCAATTCAACACCAACTGTTCAAAATTAACATTTCATAGCACACAGCAGCGTACCAAACGTATCCTGAAAGAACGAATTGCTTATCAAGAAATGACAGTTCACACGTAAAAGATATCCAATTAGATCAGCTTTTAAACAAAGAATTTGCTAGCACGTACACATGGAAAGTTGCAGCACCAAAATCCACCCGTCTACCTTTGGGATAGGATAAAAAACTTTACAGCTTGGAGACGACTGAACTGAAAGCAAACTTACAAAAAATGATAAACTCTCAGAAAAAAACTAAAAAAATTGGAAAATGACAGAAACATTCCCATAACCACGCCAACAGCCTGAAAATGAGTTATACAACGTTCCAGATGTTGAGAGTCAACGAAAACAGAAACAGATGTTCGCTATCAAGGATTCAATTATTGCCATGAGCCACCCAAAAAGCCCAACAGAATCCATCATATGTGCATAAGAATCACAGCCTAACCAAATTAGATACAGATGAAGCTGACAGATAAGACACCAGGTACTCACGATTTATGCCGACAACGAAGACACCAAAAAAATAATTTGCAAAAAGATGAATAGAGCATTACAAACCGCTGAAAAATGATAACAGTCATAATATATTATCCCAGCAGACAAAGGGAAGAATGCCACATTAGTAATTGACAGAAAAGACTATGTTGAAACAAAGTGACAGACCTAGCTCAAGACTCACATGACAAACCTATAAAAACACAGGACCCAAGCCACATATCTAAAAATTAACCAAGAAGAAATTATAAGCCAGCCACAATTAAGCAAGGAATCCAAAGACGATATCCAGAGAAAAATCGTTCTAGATGCCCCAAATTTAGCGGCCTCCAAAAATACACAATAGAAGCATACCTCCTCAAACCATGTCAGCTCCATAGGAGCACCATTACAAAACCTAGCTAAATACTTAGCAAACAACTACAGGCCCATGCTGAAACCACAGCGTCATTATGTCACAAAACTCATACCACTTCCAAGAAATGATCAAGATCTACACGATAGAAACAAGAAGATCTGCTTGTACAGTTTCGACAGTGGTTTCAGCATAATTCACTCAAGTCCCAAATAAAAAAACTCTTGAAATCATCAAAAATAAAATACCAACCACTAAGACCCTTCATGGCAAAACTAACAGAACCACGTGCCTAACCAACACATATTTCAATTACTACAAGACAAAGCTACAAGCAAATTGAAGGAGCCTATGGGATCAACCACTGTCACCCGTCATTGCAAACCTGTCATGAAGATTCGAATCAGAGCCCTGACTAATGCCACCCACAACCCAAACCTATAGCTAAGAATACAATCAGATGACACCATTTGTTCGATTTGGCCCATCGAAAAGAAACACTAAACAATTTCTAATACACCTTTAAAGCAACACACACCCCAAAAATCAATATCACCATGGAAACGGAAATAAAACAAAAACTAACCATTCCTAGATGTTAATCTACAAAAGAACAGATGGGCACATGAGACATCACATCTTACCTCAAATAGAAAACAACACACCAACACTTACCTCAACGGCCATGCCCACCCACCACGCACAGTAATTTCTGTGGCGAAGTCACTTTATTACCAGACAAATGGCCTGCAATAAGCACATATAGAGATCTTGACTATGCCCTGACTGAAAGATTGACAGCCAATGGCTTCCACAAAACAAATCACCAGTTATCCACAAAAACACTACCAAGACATAAATGAGAGACCTAGGAAGACCAACAGACCTATGAACAGCTGTCTTGCCCTACATAAGAGTACTACAAGAAAAAATCAGTAATATACTACACAGCATCACATCAAGGAGCTGCCTTCAAAACAGACAAAAAAATAGGCAGCCATCCTTAAAAAATCCCCAAAGACAAAACTTGACCGGAAGACCAAGCAGACCATAATTACAAATTCCGCTTAATCGATGCCGGCCACATAATTGGACAGCCAGATAGAATAATAAGTACCCGCCTAGCTGAACTACAAAAATGCCGAAGATAAAAGCTGGGAACACTAGCCTCCTCACTAGGTCCAACCACTGAAAAACCACATGTCAAACACCCTCAACTTGCAAATGGCACTAAAACCCTAGCCACTATAGAAAACCCAGCCACAGAATATCGTCACGAAGCCATAGAGATGCAAAAAAGACCTGAGCAGCAACTGACAGTAGAAGAGATATTCCAACAGACTGTCATCATTTGGAAGCCTGCATCTCAAATAGAAAGATCTTCACACCACAGGTCGCAGGCAAACTGGGCAACAGACTCCTCCTGATAGCTTCCAACTCCAAACACCCGCCATGCAGGGCGACTGCGTGTAAACCCAGCTTGTAATATGAGCAGCAGCTTGCTGCATGAATAGCATGCCTGTGCCTTTACATGGAGCCAAGTCTGCATTGAAGCTCCCAACACAAGAACAGGGTGTTGCGCAGCCAATTCAAGCCACGAAGGACAGGAAGAAACCAGAAACACCCAATCAATCTCAATCTCAAGTCAATGAAACAACAGAAATCTCAGGCTATAGCCCAATCAGAATAGACCAGGCCTTTCAAATTTGAACAGAGAGGAACTGTGATACAACAGTCCTAACAGAAGCACTGATGATGAGATTGAGATAGCATATTCGGCTGGAAACGTTGCTACAACGTGTTAACAGAAACTACATATGACGCTGGGATAAGTACCCGAAAGGAAGCTAAACAGCACCAAGTATATTATGTACTATATGTATATATATTCATCATCGCTTTCTACATAATTTTTTATACAGTAATTGTGTAGATAAAAGTACCAAGCAGAATTTGAAATGATGAGATTTACATGATATAAAATAGATATTAGAAATTTGAATGTTATAATTTTAGAATGCTCAAATTTAATGTTCAATGAAATTTCATATGATAATAACAATGAGACTTAAAGATGTTGCACTCCGATTAGCAATCATAGAGGGAATTTTGCTTTTTAAGAATGTTGGAAGAGAATATAATGCAATTATAATGAAGACAGAATAATGTATAAGTATAATGAATAAAAATATATAGAAATTTAGGTAAAAGAAATACAATTAAATGAGAAGAAAATGAGATAATCATAAAAGAAAATTAAGAGAAGTAAGGGGAGAAATAGTAAGAAGTTGGAAAAAGAGTAATAAGATATGAAGTTGAATATATAAGATGAATATGCATATGATGTTGTGTCTGTATGGAAATGCGATAACCTGGAACCATGCTATACTCAAATAAAATGTTTTATTTGTTTTGTTAAAACTCAATAAAACTTTATTAAAAAAAAGAAAAAAGGAAGGGCCCTGCACAGAGACAAAGAACTCACCCCTGTAAACAAACACTGTACATGGTCTTCTAGGTGGCAGCATCCATTCAACAATTCTTCATATTTATAAAAAAAAATTCTTATTAAGCAGTTTAGAAAGTTCAGGATTGTTTCTTGTTAATGTAAAGAGGAAGCTAAAACATGTGAAAAATGGGATCAGAAAATATTGCTAGCTACAGAAAGGAAACAGTATATTCCATATTCTTAAAATGTATTATTTCAGTAATCTTTGAATTTTCTTGTCATTTTACTATTCTAGATTTTACATAAATTTTTCTGATCATTTATAATTAAGTATGAACTGAAAACAATTTGAGTGTCTACTTTTGTGCCCTCCATCTGCCTGAACGTTGTACTACTTGAAGCAAAGGATAATAAAATTGTCTCCATTCAATCTAAAAAAACCAACTGGTCTGCATCTTGCTTCAATGCTGGCAATGCAATTAAATCCTTCTAAATAAGGCAATTTAGGAGCTGAGATAAAGTCATAATTTTATCTTCTTTGAAAAAAAACACCTTAGGTTTCAGAAGTAATATTTAGAGGAAACTGCCAATACTTTTCTGTCACACCCACCAACTTATTGTATGTGAAGATAGAATAAGATCTGTTCCATGGATTCAGAGCACTAGACTCTGTGTTCTTGCATTATTTTGTACAGTCTAGCCTCACCAATTAGTGTGGAATAATATAGAATTATTATCTAAGCTGTACCTTTCCTTGTGTTCATCTGCATGTTCAGCGTTAGATTTACATGCTTCTGTTTCCTTTAAAATTTCTCCAGATGGTGGGGCCAGATCAGGGAACCTTGCATCACTTTCCAAATTAGCAAAGCACTTTGGTCTTTCAATAAGATAAAGCACACAACAGTGATGGAGGTTGTAAGATATAACATTTTGGTTCTTACAAACATATTCTGCCAGGACTATCTGTCCATCCATCCACCCATCCATCAATCAAAATATAGCTGAAAGAGACCTTGGAGGTTTTCTGATGCAACATCACAGTTTGTCCCTTGAAAACAGGCAAGTTATATTTAAAGGAGTTTTAGAAAAACACAAAACTCTTTCAAGGCTTCTTTCCAAGTAAAAGTAATAATGGTGATCAAGTGACTCTATGAAAAACTAAATCTGTGAAACCATGCAATATGTCAAATATAATCTATTTAAAATATTTGGAAAATGCCAGATAATTTTTAAAGCATCTTTCTCTACACATGTGTACAATGTTTATTTATTTTTCTTTTCAGTGTGTGTTCAACTCTATCAGTTTTTCTCTTCTTTCATTTTAAGGAACTGAAGCAAAGAGAGGTATTGTGGTGTTACTAGAAAAAATTATTTCATAAAACTGACAAGAGACCTAGGAGAAAGTACGATTTGAGTTCACTCCTTAAAATTCTATATAAGCCAGTTGTACAGAAAAGGTCAGCTACTTTGCTGGATTATTTTTGCCTAAGAAATCACTGTTAAGAGGCTTCTGGTTTGAGTCTCTTTATCGATAGACCAAAATCCGTGATTGTGCACAGTTTCCATCTGTGCTCGCCGCTAGAGCATCCCGATCCAGCTGGTTTCAGGGTTAAGCCACCCTGTAGAGGTGGTGAAGAGGAGGGAGACTGCCAGCAGGGTTGAGGAGAGCCACATCTCTCTTCCCCAGCTGGCCATTACTCCCTTCCCTGAAGGTGGTTGCAGCGGTGGTCAGAAATGGCCACCTCAAAGAAGAACTGAACCAGAAAAGAATGTGCAGGAGGAAGAT
>BHFT01069365.1:0-23953 GCA_004320025.1 Laticauda laticaudata
AACCAATGGATGGCAAGTGTTTTTCTCTGTTTTACATCCTCTTTCCATCCATTGGTGCAGTGTGACAGGGGCTTTAAACCTTATATTATCATGTTATTTATGCTATTATATTTTTATTATTAGTTGAATAATAAAAATACAATAGTATAAACAGCTTTTCTGCTTGGAAAAGCAATTTACTATTAAATAATGGGATATAAATTTAGAAATGAAAAGTTTAATGGAGTATAAGTAACCCAGTTGTTTGGTGAATCTGGCTCCTCCATTGACTTTGCTTGTCAGAAGGTCGCAAAGGGGACACAGCATAGTTATGACTATGGGACACAGCAAAGGTCATAACTATGAACCAGTTCCCAATCATCTGAATTTTGATTGTATGACCATGGGGATGCTGCAAACGTCATAACTGTGAAAAAAAAAGTCACAGTCGCTGTTGTAACTTTGAATGCTCCCTAATGAACGGTTGTAAGTTGAGGACTTACCTGTACTGCAAGTAAGATGCAGACAAGATTATCCATTGATACCAAGACTTGAGGTCAGAGCTTTTTCTTTTCTTTTTGCTTTAACTGTTTTAGGATTGCGCTGCTGGATTTATATCAAAAAATGATGAAAATCATAGGAAGCTATCCATTTTTAACAACTCACATCGTGGAGTCTATTGGAAGTCCTCATGTACTTCTGTAGCCTCAGGTTGCCCATCTCACATTTCAGCGTTAGAGGGAAGGACAGTGGGTTGACTAAATGGATTAAATAATATTTCTGTCAACTGACTCTTACACAATTTGTTCCTAATATTTGGCAAATCTATCAAAATCTGTCTCAAAATAAAGAGGGTTCTTGTTTGTTTTTATGCTTATACATTAAAATAGCCTCTCTCTCTCTTTTTCCCTCCGCCCTTCCCGACCTTTTTGTGTCCATTTGCATTGAAAAGAAAATGGGGCTTCACTTTAAGGGGAGAAAGTGGTCCCCAACCTTTGTGGCTTGATGGCCCAGCTGGGGGAGGAGAGGAGAATTGGTGGCAGCCCGGAATGCATGTGCCCAGCTTCACTTATGCAAACAGTGGCTTGTGCATGGGCATGCAGCTCAATGTGATGACCCAGGGTGGGATACAAAAGGAACAAAGTCACAAAAACAGGTGAAATCCCTTTAATTCCTTCAACTTGGCTTCAAAGGTCCAATTATTATTGACTGGAGAAAAAAACTCCCCCAAAAACAGTTGCAAAAAGGGAGAACTTCCGTTCAAACTCAAAATACATATAAGTTATAAATAGAAAAGAACCACACAAACCACACTGAAGCAATTAATGAGACAAGGCAGGATAAGGGCTTGAAGACGTCCACAGATATTGAAATACACACACTGGGAAGGACACCATAACTCAGATAAGAACTGACAAACTAAAAATACAGTATTTTCATGCTTTGCTTCCAGCACTGGCCCATGCGCAGTTTGTCCTTTTAAACAGTCCTCACAGCTGCAACCCATGAAGGAGATCAAGGCCCTTCCCTCCCCCCTAGACCAGGTCATTCATGTTTCTCCCTTATCCGCTCTTCCCTATGTGCTCTAGGATGAAGAGGGGATGTGCTTGGGTCTTCCTCTGAATGCCCAGCTGGCCTGTGCCCTTCCCCAGTTTCCTCCACAACTTCTAGAGCCATACTCCCAATCCCTGTCGGCTGTTCCTCCTCTCCTTCGGAGTCAGATTCTAAGGAGGGCATGACACTGAACTGCAGATCTAGTTTCTTGTGCGTGTTGTGTGTGTGCCAGCCACCACTTTTTGTGAGTGAAACTGTGCCGGCCCATGTCTCACTCGGCCTAGTTCTGAATAGGCCACAGCCCAGTAGTGGGCCACAGCCCAAAGGTTGGGGACCCTTGCCATACATATTGTTCATTTTCTGCTGTTAGTTCAACCAATACAGTGTCCATGCAGTACCTTTTTTCCCCACTTCACTGGAATGACTACCAAGGGCTGTTTTTCTGATCTTCATTTCGCTGTGGTCCACTTTATAAAAGGCAAACAAACTGCTGACTCTATCACAATATCTTTTCTTAGCTGGACTTCAGTTAACAGCCTTTAAAATGAAGAGTATTGTTTTTATTGCTTGATGGACACATAATTGCACACCGAGTTGCTTTTTACCTCTTCCTTATTTTTAAGATAATGCATTTTCAACACATTTGTTTACCATTCCCCCCCCCCCCTCAGTTCACACTTATTTTAATATGTCTTCTGACTGCAGAGAGTCCGCAAGCTGTACTTTTATTCTTGATTCTCGGTGTTAATAGGTTGGGCCCTGCTGGGAGAAACAAATATAAAAATGTCCTGAATGACCACTATGCACAACCTCTCTTTGGTAAGTGACAATACTCTGTGATATGAAAAACATTGCCAGGTTCCAGTTCAGAAATGTGCTGTAGCCTCACTTCAGAAGGAGGGGATGAAAGCAGTGTGAGAGATAAGCAAAAATGTGGGTTAGCCAAGGATCCTCACAAAAGATTTCAGATGTCTGCATTCAAATGTCTGACAAATGGAGCACTTCACCTTAGCTTGCTTTTCTGCTAACAAGCATCCACTCCTCAGCCTTCCAAGCCGAGGTGGTATTCAGCAGGTTCTGACCAGTTCTGGAGAACCAGTAGCGGAAATTTTGAGTAGTTCGGAGAACCAGCAAATATCACCTCTGATTAGCCCCGCCCCTATCTATTCTCTGCCTCCGGAGCCCCAGCTGATTAGCTGGGTCTTCTTTGGTTGTCCTGCACAGGAGAACGGAGCTGGAAAGCAGGTTAGTGGGGTGGGGAGGGAATGGGATTTTGCAGTAAACTTCCCCCAGGAGCGGGGAGGGAGTGGAGACTTTGTGATATCCTTCCCCTGCTACACACCAAGCCATGCCCACCAAGCCAATAGAACCAGTAATAAAAAAATTTGAATCCCGCCACTGCTTCCAAGGTGAAGTTCTAGCTAAAATTCCAAAGTTTCTGAAAGAAGACAAGCTTTTCAATCATTCCATATTGGATAAGGTTGGGGGCAATTACCTAAGATGGCATTTTTCAAATCATAGATCTGGATTCAGCACCCTGATGTAGGAGAACTTGCTAGAAATTAGTCTAAAGGTTTTGCAGAAGTTAGGAAAAAAATTAAAAGGTTGATTTTGTTTTTTAAAAATAACAATACTAATTTCTTTAAAAAAAAAACAAAAACAAATGTTCCTATTGAAAGAGATGAAGATTCTTTCCATGGTAATTGTTCTGGGCTCCCACTTGCTATTTTTTTGTGAATTCTGTGATAAAAAAAAAAAATCGAGGGATTTTACCCGGAACTTTCCCCCCGGGGAATTAAACATTTGTTTAAGGTGTCTCTTAGAGTCACCGAAACTGAGTATTCATAGCAGTACAATAAACAATCCATTGAAGAATTTCAAAGGTACTCCGAGCCTATAGTAGAATATCTCTAAAATTGCTATGTTGGTTCCATATGCTGCCAGGGCACACCAGAGAGAATATGCATTAAAAGCTTGCATTCCCTATAGTGGAATGTGGCCTCAATGATGGATTGAGAAGATATTAGGGGAGGAGAAATAACAACTCAATTCTGGAAAATGGGATGGGATGAGTAAGAACTTAACAGAATCAACATGCCAACATCTTGATTTCATTTGGTATAAATGGAGAGAAAGGGAAATTCTAGCAGACTTTCAAGATTCATTCTTACTTAGCAAAGTCAATTTTTGCCCTCATTATATCTTTTGTGGATAGATACATGAAATAAGAATAAAAATAAAATAAAAAAACAGCTGGGTGACATTGAGTCAGCACTCTGTCAGCCTAACTCACCCCTCAGGGTTGCTGTTATGAGGAAAATAAGAAGAAAAAGGAGTATTAGGTATTTTCTCTGCCTTGAGCTAAAATCAGTATAAATATTTTGGCTGAACCAAATACATTGGCAACAGCAATGTAACTTTAAAAGCTTAAAGCCCTGTCCCACTGGCCGACGGACGCAAAACGTATGCATAAAGGACACAGTGGATGAGCAAAATTTCAGGGGTGGCTCCATCTGTTGTCATCCGCTCCAAAGAGTGGTGAAAATTTGCATAAACAGAACGGAAAAGAACGGAAAAGAATGGAAAAGAACGGAAAAGAACGGAAAAGAACGGACGTGGGTAGTATGTAGTGGGGATGTTAAATGGATGTTCATAGGAAGCCTAGCGGATGTATATCGGATGCAAACCGTTCACTGTGCATCCTTTCTATTTCCGTGCTACTAACGCTGTGTAGACGTTCCGTGTACCTTTTGTTTCCTCCCTCTTTCCGTTTTCAGCTGCAACGGATGTGAGTTGCGAGGATGCCCAGAGGATGCAGAGAGGATACAGCGGACATTTAACGGATGATAAACGGACATAGAACATTTGTTGCTCGGATATCACAGATTTATATCGTACACAGCGGAAAGTTCATCCGTTCACAAAGTTTTGTGCAGCTCAAAACTTTTTGGGCGGATGAAATCTCAGTGGACGGATGCTGGAGGGATAGAACGTATGAAACACGTATGCAGTGAGTACACAACAGATGCATTGCGTTTTCCAGCGGATGGCAAGCTTTTTTTAACGTTTTATATCCTCTTTGCATCCGTTGGTGAGTGGGACATGGGCTTTAGTTTCATTGTAGAGCTTAGAATTTATCACAAAAACTTCAATAACACATTGTGCTATTATATTTGCCCCTCCTTCTTCCACACCCCCATTCAGATTTAAACCACGCTCATCTCTTTAGCATCAGAACAAAGCATATACAAATAGTGATGAAGTACCAGATTTAGCCACTATGATTTCCTCAACAATAAGCTTCAGAGCATTCGAATTGCAAATCAGTAATTAAGGTCCCTGATACCAGAGTAATAAGATGAAAAGTATTCCACATTTCCCATTTCTGAAAAGTGACAACTGTGTGAAAGAGTAAAAAAGTGATGCTCCGTAAATTAAAGAAATAAATACAGTAACAAGAAGAAATCTTGTCATGAACAGTGGGATGGCAATTACTTTGAAGGCAAATGTACCCTTGTAAAATCTGAAATCAATTACCAGCTATTTGTGGAAATAGTTTCATGTAAATATGGCACATAAATGGCATGCAGAATGGAAAATTGAAGAAGGCCTGGAAGATGATTTTATAATACATGCAGGATAGCAGTCCTATTTTTAAAAATAATAATTATAAGTGCATGATATATTCTGAACATGGTTACCAATTGATTGGATTTAATTGGCTAATCAGTTAACTGTCTAGGATTTATTTGCTGAATCATTACGCTGATAATATCTTTTGCTTATGCTACAATATTTCATCAGCTTAGTGAAGGAGAAGATAACATTTCAGAGAGTATAATGTCTATTGAAACTTCCTAGGTTGAGAATGATTCTTGTCAATAATGAATGATTGCATCAAACAACGCCAAAGCATAATTTATTGCACAAAATGTATTTTATAAATACATCTTTAAAATGTGCATAAGCGTACCAGCATGCCTACTGTCCCTGTCTTTCCGTCCCCATTTATATTTACTTTCTTTGTTCTTGTTTATGTTCATACTTACACTTGTTATCGTGTACATGTTTGACAAAAATATTTTTTTTAATTTTTTTTTAAGTAGATCATCTGATATTCAGTGAATAGTTAATGATGCTTTATGATAAGTGCTGGATGAAAAAATCCAGCCTATCCCCAGGTCATGTAGAACCTGACATGGAACAGTGGTCTCATATCAGATTTGGTGTTCCTGACAGAGCAGTGGCGATGTGATCTGAAATTAGGGGAGCCTTTGGTGGCCCCTTAGATCATGCCTTGATTACTGTGAGATCCTCCTATAGCGTAATGGGGCTGGATTAATTAGCTCAGATCTTCCTCTCTTGACTGATGGACCTAGATAATTTTCAGACGGAACTGAGGATTGTTCCTGCTGGCAGTGGTGAGATTCTACCAGTTCTGTCCACTTCTGTAGAACTGGTTACTCTGAAAGCAGCAAACAGAGTGCATACATAGAACTGGTTCTATGTTTGCTGCTGTTTTGGTCCACCCATCCGCCTGGGCTCTTACCTGACCTTTATTTCCTGTGTTTTCATTGCTTTGTGCGACAGCTGCGGCTGAAAAAGCAAGAAAAAAGGTTTTTTTTTTCAACTGCTGTGCACCCGTGCGCAGTGCTGCTCAGCTATCCAGGCAGCTAGATGATGATGATATACACGCACGCACAAAATGTAAAATCACCAAACCGGTAGTTACACCGGTTGGATGCCACCCCTGCCTGCTGGTCTGTTGTATGGTCCATCTGATACCTTTGTTGCCACTTGGAATAACGTGGCAGATGTGGTGGAATCTCCAGACAGACTAGGGAGAGGAGCGAGAAGACTGGCAAGCTTGAAAGGAATGAAATGATGGAGGCCACCACCACACCTACCAGAAAATTCTGAAGCTTTTATCTGATTGTACTCAGTCTGACGAGATTTATGTCAAGCACCAGGAACCAGAACAATGCCATGAGCCAATCAGAATTGCTTCTTTATTATTCCCATTCTATTTAGAATAATCTTGCCAGAATTGGGGAATTTCCTTACAGCAGCTGAGGTTTTGGATCAGATCACACCTACGGCATGCAGTCTCTTCTCTCTTGTGAATCCTGTCCCACCCCTGCGTCAGAGGGACATGAAAGAGATGTGATATTCTACAGGGAATGGACTCAACCAAAGATGGGTTAGAGCCACTAGTAAAGCCTACCTTGTGAAGGTAAGGGCCTGAGGAGCAACAGTACTTCTCCGTCCTTATTGCATTTGCAAAAAGCCATCCGATGGACCTGTTTCAGGTGATACATGCACTCTTGGGTAGAGGATTTCAGGGAACCGCTTGTAGGGACATGGAGAAGAAATTGTTTAGCATCTGTTAGACAATGTCACTCAACTTGGATAACAATAGCCTTAGATTGATATACTGTTTCAGAGGGTTTTACAGCACTCTCTAGGTCAAGGGTGTCAAACTTAATTTCATTGAGGACTGCATTAAGGATGTGTTTGACCTTGGGGCCCTGGGATGGGTATGGCCAGGGTGGGAGTGGCCAGCTCAACGTCACTTGTGTCAGTGGCCTGAGCACTCTACCAGTGAAACAGGCTCCCAAGCTCCATTTCCAGTTGCAACAGCCTCCTGCAACCCTCGAAATCAGAGCTTGGGAGGGGCAGCCCTTCCAAGCTCCATTTTCATTGGCAGAAGCACTGTGGGCCAGATCTAAGCAGCCCACGGGCTGGAGCTGCTTGAGTTTGACATCCTTGCTTTAGGTGATTTACAGAGTCATCATATTGCACCCAACAATCTGGATCCTCATTTACCAACCTCGGAAGGATGGGAAGCTGAGTCAACCTTGAGATCAAACTTCAGGCTGTGAACAGAGTTAGCCTGAAATACTGCCCTCTAACCACTGCGCCACCAGGATGTTGTAGTTGTTCCAGGTTAACAGATAATCAGAGTTGAAAGGGACCTTGTAGGTCATCTAGTCCAACCCCCCGCCCAAATGGGAGACCCTACACCATTTCTGACAAATGGCAGTCCAATCTCTCTTCTTGAAAGTCTCAAGTGATGATGCTCCCACAACTTCCAAGGGCAAGCTGCTCCATTGGTTGATTGCTCCCACTGTAAGAAAGTTTCTCCTTCAGGAGATACTTGTTGTGGAGGATTGTCCACTTATCTGGCATTGGTAGTCTCTGTAACTAGATTGTATGAGGGCCTTTTGATAGTGGTCAGGTCAGAGGGTTAGGTGAAAACAAGATCTAAGATAGGTCAAAACACACAGTTTTAGAGTCACATAGTGAAGGTTCAAAACACACTGGACAAAGAGTCTGGTTGTATGGAGAATGGCAAAGGAAGTGAAATTGATGAAAAGTATGTCTCCTAGTTCTGCTGATAGATCTCTTCCAAAAAAAAATTACAGAATTCCTGGATTCAAACAAATCAGCCATCAAAAGGGACATAGAAATAAATAATATCTGCATACCATTCAAAACAGTGGACTCCACAGATCTCTTCTTTTGGTGGAGGAATACTAGTTTGATATCATCTGAAATGGAAAGAAGGAAAAAATGGAGGCATGCAGATAGAAGCAATGGCCTTGAGCAAAAATATGGAACTCTTAACCATTAGTTACATTTCATAAAAGACGTATTCACTCTCACTATCCCCAAAGCCCAAAGTTGAAATGGAGAAAATTTTGCATAATCTTAGTAACAATATTAGGCACTTTTGTTTTACTGGTTTAATAGTGTTACTGGCTTTTGCTAGGTGAATTTATATATAAGCAATCAAGAACCGAGTTAATTGAATAGCCAACTTGGGAAATAAAGTGTTGTGTAGAGACTTAAACGTTTAATATCTAAATCTTTAATCTCTTAGTTGTAACTTTTTGTCATTTGTGTTTGCAATTATAGAGGAATTTAATGGGTTGTACTTGAGAAATTTGCATTGTAAGTTAGGAAGGTTTTCTCTTGTCATCACCCTCAATTTCAAATATCCATGCAATATGTTTTAGTAAATAAATCCAAGTTTGCATTTCTGACAAGTACAGATAATCCTCAACTTACAATCATGATAAACTCCCACATTTTTGTTGCTAAGTGAGACATTAATTTTGCCCCATTTTACAACCTTTCCTGCCACAGATGTTAAGTGTAACATTGCAGTTGTTAAATTAGTGACATGTGGGTTAAGTGAATCTGGCTTCCCTGTTGACTTTGCTTGTTAGGTCGCAAAAGGGGATCCCATGACTCCAGGCTACTGCAACTGTCACAAGTATGAATCAATTGCTGAGCATCTGAGTCAGTGGTGGGATTCAAAAATTTTTACTACCAGTTCGGTGGGCGTGGCTTGGTGGGTGTGGCTTAGTGGGCATGGCAGGGGAAATATTACAAAATCCCCATTCCCTCCCCACTCCACTAACCTGCTTTCCAGCTCTGTTCTCCTGTGCAGGGCAACAAAAGGAGACCCAGCCAATCAGCTGGGACTCAGGAAGCAGAGAATAGATGGGGGCAGTCAGAAGTGGTATTTGCTGGTTCTCCAGAACTGCTCATAATTTCTGCGACTGGTTCTCCAGAATTGGTCAGAACCTGCGGAATACCACCTCTGGTCTGAGTTTTGATCATGTGACCATGGGGATGCTGCAGTAGTCATCTGTGTAGTAAACAATTCCCTTGGAATTTGAGTCACAATCATCTTGAGGTTAAACATGTCACTTCTGCTGCGGTTTTCAATTCACATACATAAGTACAGCTAGTCCTCGACTTACAACAGTCCTTTTAGTGACCATTCAAAGTGACGACAACACTGAAAAAAGTGACTTATGACCATTTTTCACACTTACAACCATTATAGCCTCCCCATCGTCAAGTCAGACGTTTGGCAACTGACTCATATTTATGATGGTTGCAGTGTCCCCGGGTCATGTGATGGGTGACTTCTGTTTCCTTCTGACAAGCAAAACCAATGGGAGAGTCAGATTCACTTAACAACCGTGTTACTTAAGACCTGCAGTGATTCACTTAATGACTGTGGCAAGAAAGGTTGTAAAAGGGGGCAAAACTCATTTAACAAATGTTTCGCTTAGCAACAGAAATTTTGGTGTCAGTTGTCGGGTTAACTCAAGGACTACCTGTATTTTCTTGCAACTTACTATGTTTATATATCTATATGTATATCTATCTCTATCTATCTACCTACCTTTATCTATCTGTCTGTCTGTCTATCTATCTATCTATCTATCTATCTATCTATCTATCTATCTATCTATCTATCCATCCATCCATCCATCCATCCATCCATCTATCTATCTATCTATCTATCATTTAATCAGTGGTCCCCAACCTTTTTTGTACCAGGGACCAGTTTCATGCAGAAATACTTTTCAAGGACCGGCAAAATCAATTCTTCCCCAATAGTAAAGGGCTTCTTTACTATTTCTTTACTAAAAACATATTTTTACATATATTTTAATCACAATTATTCATTCTTTGAGGCCCGGTACAAAATGATCCACGGACTGGTACCGGTCCGGGGCCTGGTGGTTGGGGACCCCTGGTTTAAATCACAATGGATATCCTTGATTCTTTATCTTAAGCAGACACCTAAGACATATGGACCTTGTAATTCATATTCCCAAAGCCACTGGAATGCTGAAATAGCTTCAGCATCATCCATATATTCATTGCTTCCAGCATATCAATTTTCAGTGACTTTGTTCAAACTCATGGAAGCCTTAGTTTTCTGATTACTGGACAGCTTACATTTTTGTGATGCTGATTTACAGTAGTCTTCATTTAGTGACCACCATTGGAGCCAGCAACTCCATTGCTAAGTGTCACAATCCTCAGGCAGAAAAACTACATGACTCTAATGGGCGCATTAGATAAGATACAGATCAAGAGTTGGGAGAGTTGGGAGGAACCTTGTAGGTCATCTAGTCCAACCCACCGCCCAAGCAGACCCTACACTGTGTCTGACAGATGGCAGTCCAGTCTCTTCTTAAAAACCTCAAGTGATGGTACTCCCACAACTTCCAAGGGCAAACTGTTCCATTGGTTGATTGTTTTCACTGTCAGAAAGTTTCTCCTTACTTCCAGGTGAATCTCTCCTTGTTCAGTTTCCATCCATTATTCCTTGTCTGGCCTTCAGGTGCTTTGGAAAATAGCTTGACCCTCTCCTCTCTGTGGAAGCCCTTCAGATATTAGAGCATTGCTATCATGTCACCACTGGTCCTTCTCTTCCCTTCAAGGATCACAACTAAGGATTTTACTATTGCATTCTCTCTAATTCTGATTGACACAAGCTGGCTGGGAGGACCCAAATGTTGATCATGTGACCATGGGATCGTAAATGTGCACCAGTTATGAAGTGCCCGAATGGCACTCGTGTGACAGAGATCCTGCAATGGACTAAAATGTGAGGATCACAAAGATGTTCAATTTTTATTACATTCTTGAAAGTTTGAATGGTTGCTAAACAAGGCAGTTGGTAAATGAGGATTCCCCATATCCTTCCACCTACCTTTGCTGCAGAGTCACAAATACTTCAAAGGTCTTTCAGATATGTTGTAATTGATGAACTGAGTTTGCATTTACACCCACATTTTCAGGGTTTTCAGCTTAGAGGTACTTGGTGTACTTTCTGGACTTCTGTTTCAAATGCGGTGGAACATAAATGGTCAGTCTGTTTATTTATCAACATTCTGAGATATCAGAATTAATCATATCACAAAAAAGGAGAATTTATTCATTGCTACCTCTTGATTAAAATTGTTAAAGTATTTTGAAGGTAGTAAAGATTCTGTATGGAATAAAAATAAGATAGTCCTTGCCTCTTGTTTAAAGGATATGAATAAAAAAATCCACAGAAATAGGGACGGAAAGAAAAGAAAAGAAAAGAAAAGAAAAGAAAAGAAAAGAAAAGAAAAGAAGGAGGTCCACTTAGCCAGCTAAGTAGTAATTCTTGAAATGATCATCTGGAACAATGAACAATTCAAGTGGCAAAGGCATCATATATTGGCGGCTGCTTGACCATTGAGCTAGGAAGGCTGGGCTCAATCAACCATGTCACTCCTTCTGACTCAGTCAGGTAGAATTACTCTAGATGGAATTTCAGGTAAAGGAAAGATCATCTTAGTAAGAAGCTCTATATTTTGACATAGTGGTAAGGAATATTTCATTATTTCAAAAGCAATAAGGAGATGTGGATGTCTCGTTCAGGAATAGGAAAGGGGTCTCGCATAAGGGTGTTTCATATCATTCAATGTGATTGCTACTGTTTAGATAAAGTCAAAATCTATGTCGAGGCCAGCTCATTAATTCCGTTTCCTTGACGGTCGTTGCCTGCTTTTCAAATATATTAGAATGACAACTCCTAGAATCTCAACTAACCTGTCAGTTCTGGAAGAAATAATCCCCAAACATTTGGAAGGCTTTCTTATGTTCTTCCCCTTGACAGATGATAAAATGTGAGCAGACAGTTTTAAACCTGACCTTACCTATGTCCCAAAATCATAACAAAGAATGAATGAATCACATGGGTGGCTAGTCATTTTTGAACTGTAGTGTTCTACAACTAATAGGCATGTCAATTTATGTTTTGGAAAAAACCTTTAGGTGCTGGTAGCCTGATCTCAGTTAACTGTGCTTGACTGTGCTTTACTTTACTCACTTATGAAATCAGTGGGATGTAATCTTCCTAAAACAGTTTGAAGGCTGAAATGGAGGGGCTATTGAGAGGTTGCAGAAGTTACCGAATAATTGCATTCATATTCTGGGAAAGCCCTCATTAATTGTTCTCCCTCGTTCTCTCTCTCTCCCCCTGCCCTCCTTCTCTTCTCTTCTCTTCTCTTCTCTTCTCTTCTCTTCTCTTCTCTTCTCTCTCTGTCTCTCTCCTCTCTTTCTCTTCCCCTCTCTTCTCTCCTATCTCTGTCTCTCTCTGTCTCTCCTCTCTCCCCCCTTTTCTCTCTCTTCTGTCTCCCTCCCTTCTTCTCTTCTCTCTTCTCTTCTCTGTCTCTCTCTCTGTCACTCTATCTCTTCCCCTCTCCCTTCTCTCTCTCTTCTCTCTTACTCTCTGACCCTTCTTCTCTCTCTCCCTTCTCTTTCCTCTCTCTCCCCATCTCTTCTGTCTCTCCCTTCCCACCCTCTTCTCTCTCTCTTTTCTGTCTCTCTGTCTCTCCTCTCTCCCTTCTCTCTCCCCTCTCTCTCTTTCTGTATCTCTCCCCCCCCTATCTATATATATATCAATACTATTTTAAGCATGACTCCAAACATTTAATGAAAGTCCCATTGAATGACACCACCAGAGATTGTTATCTGTAATGACATAATAGCCTCAGATATCATTAGCTGTGTGGGTAGTAAGTGATAAACAGTTACCTGGACTGCAAAATCTGAATGAACACTAGACTAGATGGCAGCAATTGGATTTTTCAACCAAGAATGGTCATTTGGATTTCTTCAGCTAAGAAGCTGTACAGGTAATCCTCAACTTAAACAGTTCGCTTAATGACCATTCAAAGATACAATGGCACTGAAAAAAAGTGACTTATGGCCATTTTTCACACTTATGACCATTGCAGCATCTTCATGGTCATGTGATTTACATTTGGATGCTTGACAACTAACTCACATTGATGACAGTTGCAGTGTCATGTGATCATCTTTTTGCAACCTTCTGACAAGTAGTCAGTGGGGAAACCGGATTCACTTAATAACTATATTACTAATTTAACAACTTCTATGATTCACTAAACAAATGTGGTGAGAAAAAGTCATGAAATGGGGCAAATCTTACTTAACAAATTTGTCACTTAGCAAGATACATTTTGAGCTCAACTGTGGCCATAGGTTGAGGACTACCTGTACTTCAGATCTACCCAAACTCATTTGCTATGTCAGGTCAGTGGAGCACTACAATTCAATACTCTTGTATTTGGAATAGGAAGGAAATTATTCTGTGTTTCGTATCCAGGAACAAAATAATAGGCTGGTTCCACTGACATCAATTTAACTCTTGGTAAGGGATTGCCTTAGTAAGCATCTGAAGATCTGGTGGGAAGTTTCAGCAGTGATCGGTGCCTCGAATGGGTGGGTGGTTGGGGCCTAAGCTTATAAAGCCTCTCTTTGCAGGGGCTTCATCATTTTATTTTATGAGCTTAAGGATCCTTCTCTTCCCTCTTAAGATGGAGCACTAGGAATTAAGCAATAGGCCACTCATTCTGCAGAATGTAGAATTATAATCCACAGATATTCTTTGTCAGGTATGTCTGATAATGGCTCTATCCAACATTTGATGAAGAGGCAGCAATCCACAAAGACTTGGCTCCTTATCTCCAAGTAATATTACTCTTTGGTCAGGGACTGTTCTCCAATATCAAAGAATTCTCAGTATTTTAAACATTTTCCCAGCAACACCTGGAGGGGATAGATATAAGAATGGAAATATATTTGTGTATGCTTGTTCTTTCCCTTATTTTTTCCCTTTTATAATACATGTTTCAGGGAATGTAAGCCTGTCCTTGAGCTTTTGTAATTTTTACCATCAGAAATCACAAGGAGGCAGATATATTAGATTTTCTTCCCTATCTCTCCCTTGAAGCATAGAAACTGACATATTTTATAACCCCTAGGGGACTATCCTAACATTTGAAGATTAAAGCCTTAATCAGTTAATCAACTACTGCTAGTGCAGATTAGCCTGCCTCCTTTTTCAATTCTAGGTGTATATTGGCAGACTATATTACTATGTTATTTCTGAGGAAAAATAAGTTTAAATATAGAGCTGATCCTTACAAGAATTATTAGTGAAGAGAGCCTTGCTATAAAGCACCCAGGCTCTGGTGTCTGCATGCACACACACACACACACATACACACACAACAGATGTTCTCAGGAAAAACAAACATACTGTCAAACCTAATCAGCTATAAATCTCAAAGCTTGTTAAAGAATATTAATCCCCTCATTATGTTCGGAATATCTGTATCTATAATTATTGCAAAAAGTTCACTCTCTGCTTTCAATGCAGTGTTAGAAATCAAAACATTAATGTTTGTAAATGTTCCTTATATTTTGAGGCAGATTGGTCGACTGAAGAATATTCCAGAATTATCCTATGCCATTGCTAAATTCAGCCCAGAATCTGCCCAGAAACCTTCAGCCCAGAAGGTTTCATTCTTCAGGACCAAGCAGGAAAACAAGGAAGAAAATAAATAAATGAAAAGAATGGTTGGAATTCTTGGGAATTAAGAATGTAGTGGCATAGACATTTGTCTCAAGCTAAAATGATAAAAATATGTGCCGTGACACTCCTTCTTTATTTTCATACAACATTACAATGAAGCCACAAAAGAAGCAGAATTTGTACTGTGAACTCATTTTTCATGTTTCATTACTTGTTCCTTTGCAAGCTCTCTGACAATTTTTGATCCTGTTGGGACTGCAGCTCCCAGATTCCCACAAGAGTGGCCTTCCTATTTCATATGCACCAATTTGGAATAAGAATAGGTTTGTTCTCCCTTTGTTTTCATTTTACTTATCTGTTATTATATTAAGCTTGGTTTTATGATGTTTGGTTCCCTGGAAAAGCAAATGTTTCATCTGAATAATCATGGAGTCTGTTTTATATTATAAATGTGGGGGACAGGGAGTTCATAAACTTTGATTATTCAATCTACAATTATTCTTCGGAGACCATTTTAAAGTAATGAAGGCATATTGCACCAATCTACCGTTATGGTCATTGATATAATAGCATAATTACACCAAGCAATTAACTTGAGATTTCTGGTCTTCAATCAGAAATCCTTTCAGTGGAACAGAATGACTTTTCATCTTCATCATCTGTCTATCTGTCCTTCTATCCATATATGTGTGCATTACATATTTTAAACTTTGAGAAACCTGCTTTATATTTTGAAAAAGAGAGATAGAGAGAGAATTTGTGGTTCAGACAAAAAGTGTAATTTAAATTTGTGTTTAATAAATAGAACTACTCAGCTTTTCTCAAATAGGGACTTGTTTTTATCAGCTGTAATATGTTTTACTGCCTGAGATTGTTAGCAGCAGTATCTAGTGTTGATCATTTCTCTGTTATACCAGTTTCAGTGTGCTTTTTGATGGGGCTACTTATTAAATTATCCCTGTTAGAGAAAATAGCTCTTTGCAAGGAGAACAAGGAAACAGTAGTTGATTATAAAAGCTTGATTGTTTACAACTATTGACTGGTTTTCTCCAAGGACCTTATTAATTTTCAACTTCCAATTGCTTTATATCCTTCCAAATATGTTTTCCTGCTTCAGGGTACTCTTTCTGGATACGCCTGCAACGGAAGTGGCACAAAAAATAAGCAAATACAGCCATCAGTGCAAAAGCATCCATAGTTCAAGATGTGTTTAAAAATACTTCTAATTTATTTTCTTTATTTATGATTGTTTTATTGGATTCAATCATGTCAGTCACTCAGAGATTGCTGAGACAAGGTTTTTCATAAGTGGTTTGCCACTGCTTAGGGCCAAGAGAAGTGACAGGCCCAGGGCCACCCAGCTGACTTTGTGCTTAAGGCGGGCTTCAATCTCAGTCTACCTGTTTCTAACTGATTCCTTAACTCCTACACAAAGCTGATTATTTATACGATAGTTTGGGTTACTTTAAAACAATTATATAAATATTTCGATCTCACAATTTGGGAATTCCAAATTATGGGAAGGAACCTGTCGGAAGGAGACTGGTAAGAAGCCAGGAGAGGAGTCAAGCAGGAAATTAGTCTAGAATTCTTATGTAGGTACAAGAGGCAAGGTCCAATGCCTCCCCCCCCCCNAAGAGGCAAGGTCCAATGCCCCCCCCCCCCCCAATTGCCATTTAACCTTATCTAGTCTTTCCTAAATAAATGTCACTCTAGGAATATTCCTGTAAAATAGTCATTGAGCAATAAAGTGTGCTCATTTTATTGTATGATGTGATTGTTCATGCTGACTGAGCTAGATATTACTTAAAAATTGCTAAAAGTCTATCTTATCAGTGTAAGCAATCTAATTCATCTATTTATCTGTTATCTATCTGTCTCTGTGTCTCAAGTTAAATTACATATTGGTGTGTATTTCTGGGGGACCCAGGCATATGCTTTGTATTAATCTATAATGTTTTTAAAGGCCTAATGTAATAAAAGAGTCCAGCTATTGAGGTTACTGTTAGGAATGATAGCCACCGAACAATTGGGTTGGCAATATATAAACCAGGATAGTAATTTAATAATGTATCTTTAAGAAAATGCTGTAATTGTGATTGGCTGAGGTTCCTCCAATGGCCATAAGATGGAGCCAGAAACCTGGTTTCTTTCTCCTTGCCCTTGCATTTTGCTTTTTGCGGTTTTGTGCCTTGATTGTCGTTCTGCTTTGGATTGCTGTAGAGTCTTCATACTGTTAGCAAACTCCATTTACTTGAACTTTTGTTTATGATAGTTGACTTTGTTTTTTGGATTATCCTGGACTGATACATACTATGCTTTAATCTTGTGTTGATTTGGACTGTTTGTTGGACTTTGTTTACCCGTTTACTGGAAGTAAAACTCTTAACATTTTACTATTTCATGCCTCTGTTGTGCTGATGTCGTGTTTATTCAACATCACTCTCACTACTTTCCGCTGAGTGCACTCATTTCTTAATGGGGATATACCTCAACAGTTGCCCTGTGATGATTTGCAATCCATTGGATATTCTTAATTTGATGGAAAGATGTATATGAGTGCTATTGTATGGTTTTGTACACTTATGTAATTAACACTTATGTCATCAGGGAACCCTTATGGATAATAAACTCTATTGAATACATTACTATCGATAAGTATATATCACTGTGTCTAACAAATATATGTTAATCATTACAAATGTTTTGATATACCTTAACATCATATGACTCTAAAATTGTTTTCTATACCACTACATCAGCTGACAGCAATAATTAATATATATATATATTATATATATATATATACACACACTCACACAACACACACACACACACACACACACACACATATATATATATATTATATTATAGTAATATTATATATATTAATACACAACTTAAATAATATATATTATATTTAATTGTTTTTTTACAGTTTATCGACGGTATGTACTTACATGTGGTGCTGGTCAGCCTTCCTTCGGGTATTATCCCACGTCATTGTAGTGCTTTTAAATTGCTAGCAACGTTTCAGCAGAATCTCTATCTTGCCATCATCAGGCTTCTGTATTGATTGTATGTGCGGTCAGAAGGTCTCACAGCATTGGTTTTAAATTTTGAGGCTAGCCTATTCTGGTGACAGGATGTTTTTTCTACATCCTGATTGGTTCGGAGTCCGGGTCTGTGTTATTGGGACTTGATTTGTGTATAGTGGTAGTTTCTGCGTTTCGGTTCTGTCTGTTTGTTTGTTGGCTTTGATTGGGCTGGCAACACTCTGCTCCTGCACTGGCAGGCTTTTCAGTTGCAGCTTGGCTTCATGGAAAGGACGGGCTTTATGTATTTAGGAGCCCAGGCTTTCATCTGGTGCCTGCGTGGGGGATGTATGTTGACCTGGAAGGTATACAGAGGGAGTCTGTTTGTGCCCAAGGTTGTGTTCTGGCTTGTGGTGTGGAAGATCTTTCTTATTTGAAGTGCAGACTTCCATAATGATTGACAGTCTGGTGAAAAGATCGATCTACTTTTATTCATGCTTTTCAGGTCTTTTTTCAATCTCTATGGACCTTTTATTCTGATTGCTTTCAACATCAATCATTTCATCACAGCACAGCAGCTACTAAACGTATCCTGAAAAAACAGGATATGGCTTTACTCAGGAACGGAAGTTTCACAGTAAAGATATCTCTAATTGGATCAGTTAAACAAAGATTTGCTAGCACTACACCTGGACATTGAGCCAGCAAGAAACCACCCACTACTCTTTGGGACAAGATAAAACAACTTACAATCTGGAGAGCTGAAACTGAAACCACTTTACAAAAATGAAAAACTCTAAAAAACTAATAATAAGGTTAGAACATGCAAAGAAAACCCAAAACTCACCAACAACACCTGAAACCCAATAAGTAAGCTATAACGATTAATCCACAGAGAACTCATCCAAAACAGAAATCAGATGTTCCTAACCAAAATGGATTCAATTATGCCATAGCACCCAATAGAAAAAATCCCCACAGGAATCAATACAAATCATGTGGTAGTAGAATCCATGCCTAACCAAATTTAATTTAAAGATGAGCTGACAGATTAAGACACCAGGTTACAAATATTCTTATGCAACAAGTGTAAACACCAAAAACAACTTGCAAAAATATGAATTCAGAGTGCTAAACAAACCCTGAAAAAATGGATAACAGCATAATAATATTCCCAGCAGACAAAGGAATGCCTCAACAGCTAAGTAATGGATAGCAAAAGAGCTACAAAACTAAAATATGCAAACCTACTCCAAAGACCCACCATACAAACCTATTAAACACAAGACCCAACGACATATCTGGAAATTTATAACCAAGAAAGAAATATAACCAGCCACATAAGCCAAAGAAATCCAACAGACGATCATCCCAAGGAGAAAAATCTCTAGATGCCCCTAAATTATACGGCCTTCCCAAAAATACACAAAGAAGGCATACCTCCAGACCATAATCAGCTCCAAAGGATGCAACCATGATATAAAACCTAGAGCTCTATAATACATCTTAGCAAAAAACTTACAGCCCCATGCTGAAACTGCAGGTTCATATGTTGCAAACGAACATATCACTTCTTAAGAAATGATCAAAGTTCTACACATGGAACAAGAGAGGCTGGCCTTGTAAAGTTTGTACGTGGTATTCATATTCACTCGATATCCAATAAAAAGAAACTCTTGAAATCATCAAAGATAAATTACCCAACAGCTAAGACCTCCATGAACTAACAGAACACTGCTAACCAACACATATTGTTGGTTGATCAACACATATTGTTGAATCCTATGGATCACAAACTGTCACCGTCATTGCAAACCTGTTCATGGAATTCAATCCAAGAGCCCTGGCTAATGCCACCCACAAACCCAAAACTATGCTAAGATACATCGATGACACATTGTGATTGGCCCCATGAAAGAAAAACCTAAACAATTCCTAACACACCTAAAACAAAGTCACACACCCCAAAAATCAAGTTCACATGGAAACGGAAATAAACAAACAACTTCCATTCCTAATGTACTAATCTACAAAGAACAGATGGCACACTAGGACACACCGTATACCAGAAGAAAACACACAGCCAACCGCCTACCTCAATGCCCAATCCTACCACACCCAGACACAGATAAATTCGTGGCCAAAAACACTAATTACCAGAACCTAAAAGCCTGGCAGACAAGAATCATATAAAGGAATATGAACTTATGCACCCTGACTAAAAGTATTGGACAAGACCAACGGCTTCCACAAAGAAGACAAAATCACCAGCTTGACATCCACAAAAACACACAAGACAAACAGAGACCCTAGAAGAATCAACAGACCTACGGAACAGCTGTCCTGCCCTACGTAAGAGGTACTACAGACTACAAATCAGTAAGGATACTCGTACACAGCATCACATCAAGACTGCCTTCAAACAGACAAAAAATAGCAGCCATCCGTAAAAAAACCCCAAAGACAAAATTGACCTGGAAAACCAACGGCATATACGAAGTTCCCTGTTGCATCATGCCCGGCCACATACATTGGACAAGACCAAATAGAAGAATTAAGTACCCGCCTGATGAACACAAAATGCAGTAAATGCAGTAAATGCCTTGATGATGGCAGATGAGATTCTGCTGAAACGTGCTACAATTTTACAGAACTACATTGACTGGGATATACCCGAAGGAAGCTAAACACACATATATACTATATATATATATATTATATATATATATATATTATTTTTTCAAGTTTTTCGCGGGTACTTATTATGTGTGCTGTTTCAGCTTCCTTTCGGGTATTATCCCACGTCATTGTAGTGCTTTTAAAAGTTGTAGCAACGTTTCCAGCAGAATCTTATCTGCCGAAGCATCAGGCTTTTATAGAGAAAATTTTGTTATGTGGGTCAGGCTCTCACCAGCCGTTGGTTTTAAATTTGAGGCTAGCCCTATATTGTGGCAGGATGGTTTTTTTCTAACATAAACTATTGTTGGGAGTCTTGGTCCTTGTGTTTATTGGACTTGGAGTTTGTTTCAGCGTGTTTGCTGGTTTCTTCTGGTTTTGTGGCGGTGGAAACACTCTTGCTCCTTGCACTGAAGGCCTCAGTGCAGCTTGTCTTCTGTGGAAAAGACGGCTGTTATGTATAGGAAGCCAGTTCATCGGTGCCTGGTGGGGTTTGTTTGAGCTGGGAGCTATCAGAGGGAGTTGTTTGTGCCCTCAGATTGTTTGCCTGGGCGTTGGTGGGTTTGTGGAGATCTTTCTATTTGAGAGTGCAGCGCTTCCAAAATGATTTGACAGGTATGGGGGTTTTTGGATGAATCATCTCTTCTATTCATGCTTCAGGTCTTTTTTCAATCTGTATGGCTTCTCTGATGATTCTTGGCTGGGATTTCTAATAGTGGCTAGGGTTAGTGACACTGAGTTGATGCTGTGACTGTGGCTTTTCATGTGTGAGGCAGTGTGTTCCACTCTTTTTTACTACATTTTTGATAAAACGTTCAAGTTCATCCAGCCGTACTTATTCTTCTATTGGTCTGTCCCAATCTCTTTGGCCGGCATGTATTGCACGTGAAACTTCGTATATGCCTTGGTTTCCAGCGATCAATTTTGTCTTGGGTTTTTAAGATGGCTGCTATTTATTTTGTCTATTTTAATAGGCAGTCTTGATGTCAATGCCTGTGTAGTATCTTACTGATGTTATCTGCTGAGTACCTCTTAGTGTAGGGGCAGGACAGCTGTTCCGCTAGGTCTGTTGATCTTCTAGGTCTCTGTTATGGTTATGTTAGTATCATAGACTATATAATACTAATATGATAAGTTTTTCGCGGTACTTACATAAATGCCAGTTTAGCATTACCGTATCGGGTATCAGTATCCCACGTCATTGTAGTGCTTTATAAAGTTGTTAGCAACGTGCATTTCAGCAGAAATCGCATGCTGCCATAGATACAGGCTTCTGTATGGATCGTGTGGTCTATCACCACACTGCCCTCTCGAGGTGTGCGCCTTCCAAATTCGAGGACTGCGCCGATATCTGATTTGCTGGAGTCTTTGCGTCTGTGTTCACGACTTGGAGTTTGATTAATTGGTGGTCTGCGTTTCTTGCGTCTGGTTTTGTGGCTTTGATTGGCTGGCAAACATCTCTGTTCCTGTGTTGGAGGCTTTTCATGGCCCAGCTTGGCTTAGTGTGAAAAACGGTGCTGTATCATTAGTAAAGACCCCACCACCCCCTGGTTTCACCTGTGGTGTCTTGGGTGGGGGATGTCTGAGCGCTGTGCAAGCATCAGAGGGAGTCTGTTATGTGCTCCAAGGTTGTCAGACTGTCAATATTTGGAAGCCTGCACTTCTCAAATAAAGAAAGATCTACACACCACAAGCCCAGGCCAAGACACGCTGAGCACAAAGCAGACTCCCTCTGATGCTTCCACTCAACACCCCGCCCACCAGTGAACAGCCACACATGTAAGTAAGTAAGTCGCTTTCACACTAAGCCAAGCTGCACTGACAGCTCCACACAGGCAACAGAGTGTTGCCAGCCAATCAAAACACAAAACAAGACAGAAGAAACCATAAAACACCAATTAATCAAACTCCAAGTCGCAGTGAACACAGACCAACTTTAAAAGCACTACAAATGACGTGCATAATACCCGAGAAGTTGAACAGCACACATGGTAAGTACCCTGAAAGCTTAAAATATATATATATATACTATATATAAGATATATATATATAATATATATATATATATATATATATATATATAATAGATATATATATATATGTGGATCTCGGTTATTTGGGTTTTTCTCCCGCGTAGAATTGCGAAGTATCTAGGCAACGTTTTCGATGAAGTCTACTTCAATCATCTTCAGGCCTTGTATTCTTCAGCTCTGTGCTTCTCAGAGTAATGTGAGCTTGCAGTGCTTCTTCTTTTAACTGGCTAGTTGGGGGTGTGACTTGATTGGGTGGGCGGTTTGGCTGTGTTCTGGATTGGTAGGGGTGTTGAGCTGTTGCTGATTGGACTGGGCGGGTGTTCTGCCGTTAGGATGGGGGCCTGGCTGTGCTCAGGTTAGTCTTAGTTGCTGGGGCGATTTTGCAGCTGGTGAGCTGTGATCTGTATGTTGGCTTCGTGTTCTGTGGTCGTGCCAACATCTTCATGGTGGGTGTCAGTTTCTTCTCTGTATGGGTCAGAGGGTTTTGAAGTGGGTAGTGGTGCAGCTGCAGCTATGGCTTTGGTTCGTGTCGTGGGTTCCCTTCTGTGTGGCGTGTGAGTCTTTTTTCTGTGTTGCAAGTGTTGTGCGTAGCATCTTGTTGGGCACTTGTGGGTGTGGGTCTGGTGTCATTCTTCATGTAGGTTACTCGTTTACTTAATGAGGCAGGTGTTCAAATGGTTTGGTAGGCGGGAGGTATCAGTGCTCGTTTATTTCATGCTGTGTGCGGCGTTTTTCTATCTCTATGGCTTCTCTGATTGATTCTGTTGTTGAAGTGTTCGGTTTTGGCGATGTTCTGGTTATTTTAAAGTCAATTTCATGTCCTGTGCTTTGAGGTGTTGGACCAGGGAAGAGGTCAGTTCTTCTTTTTGATTGAGTTTTTGTGTATCTTCAATGCGTGCACTAATTCTTCTGTTAGTGTCGTCCTATGTATGTAGGTGGGGCAGGCAGTGCAAGGGATTCGTATACTCCTTGGTTTTCTAACTCGATTGTCTTTTGCGTTTCTTAGGATGGTGGATATTTTCGTGTTTGTGCAGAATGCTCTTTTATGTGTGTTTTTGGAGGATCTTGACTGATTTGTCTGTAGTGCCTTTTATATATGGAGGAGGGCTTTGGCCAGATTTCTCTTGTTCTCTGTCTGGCTTTTGGTGGGTTTCTTTTTGGATTTAGGGTGGGTAATCGTTCTTTTTTGGGAATCCATTGGCTGTAAGTACATTAGTGGAAGCATGGGACGGGTGGGTGTGTGTAGTTCGTTTTTAAGTGTTGTTTCATCGGCTAGCATTTGTTCTGAGATGAGTGTCTTGGCTGACGAATTGATTGTGCTGGGGTGGGGTGTGAGAGTGCATGCAGATAGCGTTTGTATGTGTTTTCTTCTGGTAGATGTGTGTCCTAGGGAGCCATTGGATTTTTTGTGACAAAATAAGACATCTTAGGAAGGGAAGTGATTGTTGGCCTTCTGTTGCCATAGTGAATTGTATTTTTGGGGTGTA
>BHFT01069367.1:0-14345 GCA_004320025.1 Laticauda laticaudata
TATGCGCAGCTGCAACTCTTTATCAAACTATGTCAAGGTCAACGGACAGAAGCCTCATCACCACCTGGAGATGCCCCCATGATGATATATACAACTTTTAGTTGGATGAACCAATTGAACTATTGAGGGTGGGAATGTTGCCGTTACTTTGTATATGTGATTTCCTCGCCCATTTTCTCAGATTCAGAATTCTTTTGTTGCTACCACTTGATTTCCACTAAAAAAATATTTTCTCTTATTAAAGGAGTCTAAGTATTTCCTTCTTGGATTTTGAATGTAGCAGCAGCTGACAAGGTGCACAGAATGCTGTTACTTCCCACTGAAGTGGTATCTATTTATCTACTCACATTTGCATGCTTTTGAACTACTAGGTGAGCAGGAGCTGGAGCGAGGAATGGGAGCTCACCCTGTCGTGTAGCTCTCAGGTCTCAAACCAGGTTCAGTGTCTTTAACCGCTGAACCAATTGGTTTCAGTACCTCTCTTTTTTAAGGGACGCATCTTTTAAGGGATGCAGTGGCTCAGTGGCTAAGATGCTGAGCTTGTAAACTGCTTGTAAACAGCAGTTCAGCAGTTTGAAGCCCTAGCACTGCGTAACGGCATGAGCTCCCATTACTTGTCTCAGCTTCTGCCAACCTAGCAGTTCGAAAGCACATAAAAAAATGCAAACAGAAAAGTAGAGACCCCTATGGTGGGAAAGTAACAGCCTTCCATGCACCTTCAGTGTTTAGTCATGCCGGCCACATGACCACGGAGACGTCTTCAGACAGCACTGGCTCTTTGGCTTTGTACAGAGATGAGCACTGTCCCCTAGAGGCAAAAACTACTAGCATGTATGTGCGAGGAGAACCTTTAAATTTACCCCTCTTTTTATATTCTCAACCCATTATTAGAAAATGGGCTATCCCTAACAGTCTGTTCCCAAAGGTATTTAAAAGATTTAGGGTGATTTCCTGGGTGGAATTAAGCAAGGGTTAGGAAGCCAAAATGCACAAAGGTCAGAGTGCCTTAACATTTCCAGATGGCATCCACTGACCAATTTCCAGGTGAAATAAAAAACGTTGGAACAGATAATGAATATCTTGAAAGATCATCGCAGTTCCTGAGATTTAGTATTCAAGCATGGGATCATGTGGGACTTCAGATGAGGATGTTCAATGTCATGGGAATGAAATATCTGAGGCCTTTTTTGCAAGATAGAACAAGTCTTGCAAGATAAAACATAGAATAACAGAATTGGAAGGGACCTTGGAGATCATCTTGTCTTCGAACTTGACAGCTTTAAGACTTGTGGACTTTAACTCCCAGAATTCCCTCCTCCAGTCATGTTAGCTCAGGAATTCTGGGAGTTGAAGCCCACAAGTCTTAAACTTGCCAAGTCTGAAGACCCTTGATCTAGTCCAATGCTCTGCATGAGCAGGAGAGTCTATGCCATTTCTGACAGGTGACTATGCAGTCTCTTCTTGAAAGCCTCCAGTGAAGGGGCACCCACAACTTCTGAAGGCAAGCTGCTCCACCGGTTAATTGTTCTCATCATTCGGAATATTCTCCCTAGTTTTAGGTTGCTTCATTCCATATTCAGTTTTCATCCATTCTTTCTTGTCTTGTCTTCTGGTTCTTTGGTAAATAGTTTGGGGGGGGGTGTCATCTTTGTGACAGTTCCTCAATTTCATGTGATTTCTAAGTTTTAAATGAGAGAAGACAATCTAATGTGGATGCCATCCAGAAGCATTATGGGCCAGCTGGTCTCTATGGATTTTGAGTTGCTGCTTCCCATATCTTGCCCTAGAAATAACGTGAACTTTCATGTGACTGAGATGATCCGTGTTGGACAACTTCTGATGCTGCTGGATTGGATTTAACAGCCAGATTTGGAGAAAGATTGGTAATGGTAGCTCTATTCTTTTACAAGTCCAACATGGAGAAAGCATACACATTTATAATCTTTCTGTTTTTTATTAAAATAGGATGAAACATTCAGGGAAGATCAGAATGAACAAGATGCCAAGACTGTTGAATGACTTTTGGAAAAAAAAACCTCTGAAAATAAATAAATAAATAAATAAAAGCGACTGCTGTGGGATAAAAAGTGATTTCCACTTTAGTTCCTCTGGTCCTTCATTTTGGTACCACAACATACCTTCCTTGTCATCAACCACACTGTTGGAAGAAATGTCCATCTGGGTTCAGTTCCAAGTGGGAAGAAAGACACTGGAAACATGGAGGCTGCTTGGAAGGATGGTTTAATTGTGAATCAGAACCACCAAGCACGTGTGATTCTGGGAAGCTGACCACATGGAGTGGAGGGTGAGATATATTTATACCCCTCTGTTGGGCTTTGAACTTGCTTCCTGTTCCTATGGCAAGAAATGTATCCTGATTGGTTGTCAGACTACCATGAGGTCATCCAGGGCTAACTTTGTAGGTCGTCTGTGTGCCAAGTTTGATTGAAACTTGGTGGATGTTGCAATGAAGGGCCATTAAATGTCTCTGCCTGAAGGAGATAGATCTTTGTTATATAGAATAGACTGGCCCAGGCCTTAAGGGCCCATTAACAAAGGTGGGGAGGAGGGGCTAAGTTTCTGCTTCTCTGAGTTTCTACTTCTCTTTTAGGGGAAATATTCTGTCTTTTTAGTATATTCTAAAATATTTCATTTTTCTAGAAGAGGGGTGGATTATAACTTCCAACATCACATTTGAAAGTGAACTATGATGGAGTTTAATAAATCATCTTCCAATTTTCAAAAGCTTGTTAATGTGTCTTTGCAATAGAAGATGGGATTATAAAATTGATGGAATACATGGACACTGCAAAGTTGACCAGTTTATTTATTTGTTTGTTTGTTTGTTTTATTTGTTTGTCAAACATGTACAAGACAACAAATATAGGTTTGAACATAAACAAGAACAAAGGAAGTAAATACAGATAAATTGGGACAGTAGGACAGGGACGGTAGGCACGCTGGTGCGCTTATGCACGCCCCCTTTGAGGACCTCTTAGGAATGGGGTGAGGTCCATGGTAGACAGTTTGAGATTGAAGCTGTGAGGGTTTGAGGCTGTGACAACGGAGTCGGGTAGGGCATTCCAGGCATTGGCCACTCTGTGGCTGAAGTTGTATTTTCTGTCATCAAGTTTGGAACAATTTACCTTGAGTTTTTGTTGGTTGTTTGCCCGTGTGTTATTGTGGTTGAAGCTGAAAAAGTCATTGACAGGCAAGACGTTGCAGCAAACAATTTTGTGTACTGTGCTTGGATCGGACCACTGGCAGCACAGTTTTAGATTGTCCAGGCCCAAAATTTTGAGCCTGGAGGCATAGCTGATTTATATTATGAGTGGAGGAGTGGAGAACTCTTCTGAAGAAATATCTCTGAACCCGCTCAATTGTGTTAATGTCCAATGTATAGTGTGTGTTCCAGACAAGTGAGCTGTATTCAAGAATTGATCTGGCAAAGGTTTTGTATGCCCTAGTTAGTAATTCAATGTTGCCAGAGAAGAAGCTTCGCAAAATAAGGTTAACAACATAATAGTTTGGTCAGGGAGAAAAAAATAAAGACTGTTTTTTCCATTAACAGTTATTGTATTGTATATACATGTTTCTTATTTTGTGACGATACATTATTTTTATCCTTATCCTTCACCCATTCGTACCACCTCTCCCATGTCGCATAGTATTCTTAATCTTCTTTGCCTTTCAGTTCCATAGTGAGTTTATCTTGTTCAGCACAGTCCATTATTATTTGAATTAAAACTTCATCTGGTGGTATTTTATCACTCTTCCAATTTTGTACTAACGTGATTCTTGCTGCAGTTAAGATGTGTACAATAAGGTATCTTTTAGATAAAAGATTTTTTCTTCTGATAGCCTGGAAATCTTGTATGGATTTTGGCTGTTGTTGTAAGAAGAAAATATTGAATTGATGCCAATAGAAGAACATTTGTAGCACAGGGTTGAAATGAAGATTTCCTGATGCTCTCTGAGGTTGGTGGCTTTCTTACAGATGTTTCGTTACCAAACATGTTTGCTGGCAGTGAGGATGTTACTTAATTTGGTAATAAAATGCCTCCAAGAAAACTATCAACTTCAAAGAGCACCAAGGACCCCACTGAATTGATAATTTATGGATCTGGGGAATAAAAAGAATTAAAGATGGAGGAGGAAGAATAAGATGGAAATAAAAAGAAGAGTGGAAGTCTTTTCTTTCTTTCTTTCTTTTCTTTCTTCTTTCTTTCTCTCTTCCTTCCTCTTTTTACTACTTTTACAGCTTTTCTTTTTCTTATTTTGCCTTCCATTTCTTATGCTTTTATGGTTTATTTACTCAAATAAATTAATAAAAAAAAAGATTTATTGCCCAAAGCAAGCTAATATGTCAGAAAAACCTCTGCTGTTATGTCTTATTCTTATTTGGTGAAGAATATCCTGCTGTCTTGATATTTAAAATAAAAACTAGAACTGATGGACTCCCAATGCATTTAACCACTTCATCAACTGCTTCTTTTAAAACCTAAAAGTCTTTTATTCACCTTTTCTAAAGGATGGGCAAACAGGCATTATTCCATTCTTGCTGCCTGCTGTGCTTCAATGTAGTTAAAGCATGATTCAATTACACCCCAAATTTATTCCACTAAAAAGCTTCTGTGGTTTTTTTCCTTTCCAGTTATATTCTTGGTTTTTCTAATAGCTTTTTCTTACTCTAATGTATTAGGAAATCCTCATATTTTTGTAGGTTATGTATTCTTATTCAGATTTATACAGCACACATTGGAAAAATAGAGATAGTCTCATTAACAAAGTATAAAGCAATATCCATTAGTCCAATAGGAAATAACATTCTGAGTTTATTAGCTTATATTAGTAAACACAGCTTGCATTAAAAGGCATTCCAGTTTGGTTTTGTAATAAAAGAACAATAGTTTGGCAATTAAAAAAAATATGCATGAATTTCTTGTATTAGCTAAGAGATGGAACCAAATTCATTATAAACAGGACAGTCTAGGGGAAATTAGTTGCTAGGATAAAATAGACTGAATTTTTGGAATGTTTTCTATGGAAATGTTAGATTAACTTTAAGAGGGTGAGTTGACATAAAAGGCGATTCAATCAAATCAGATCAAACTGAACCTTCAAATCAATGGGAAGGATCAAACCTGAGCAAAGTTAGAAAGATTTTAAGATGGTCGAGGCCATTGTCCTTTCAAACAGGGCTTTTCAAACATGGCAAATTTTAAGATTATGTGGACTTCACTTCCCAGAATTTCCCAGCCAGCAGTAGCAAGACTAGAATCATAGAATAACTGAGTTGGAAGGTAACAGACAACAGATAATCAGAGTTGGAAGGGACTTTGTAGGTCATCTAGTCCAACCCCCTGCCCAAGCAGGAGACCCTACATCATTTTTGACAAATGGCAGTCCAGTCTCTTCTTGAAAGCTTCCAGTGATGAAGCTCCCACAACTTCCGAGGGCAACTTCTGTTCCATTGGTTGATTGTTTTTCCTGTCAGAAAGTTTCTCCTTATTTCGAGGTTAAATCTCTCCTTGTTCAGTTTCCATCCATTATTCCTTGTCTGTCCAACAGGTGTTTTGGAAAATAGCTTGACCCCTTCCTCTCTGTGGCAGGGACCTTGGAGGTAATCTCGTCCAACCCCCTGCTCGAGCAGGAGAGTCTATTCCAAATATTAGCCTCTACCTAGGATTGAACTCACAGACTCTTGATAATGAGGCGAGAGCTCCACAGACAAGTACAGATACTCAGGGGTGGGATTCAAATTTTTAACAACCGGTTCTGTGGGCGTGGCTTAGTTGGTAGGTGTGGTTTGGTGGTCATGTGACTGGGTGGACACGACTTGGTGGTCATGTTATTGGCTGGGTGTGGCCAACTCAATATCATTCACATCGAGGCACGCATCTCCTCGCCTGACCTGTCATGACTGTGCAACAGTCATAAGTGTGAAAAATTGTCATAAGTCACTAGTTACATAATGTCATAAGTGCCATTGTAACTTTGAATGGTCATTCCACACAAGCAAAGTACCAGCAAAGGAGTGGAAAAAAACTCCAGAGAGGTTCCTGAGACAGGAAGTCTAGTCCTGCCGAGAATGTAATAAGGGTTAACGGAGAGGCAGTTTCTGTAAGCAACACCAGAATGCTTCCTTTCTGCTTTCCTTACAGGATTAGCCCAATAATTTCTTCTAACAACCAGTTCTCTGAACTGCTAAGAATGTTAACAACTGGTTCTAGCGAATAGGTATGAACTGGTAGAATCCCACCCCTGCAGATACTACTCAACTAACAACCACCATGGAGCCCCACATTTCTGCTGCTAACCAAGACAGTTGCTCAGTGAGTTTTGCCCCATTTTTTATGACATTTCTTGCCATGGTTGTTAAGTACATCACGGCAGTGGTTCAGTTAGTAACATGGTTCTGAAGTGAATATGGCTTTCCCTTGGATTCTGCTTGTCAAGAGGTCATAAAGGGAGACCACATGACACACATCCCCAGGACACTGAAACCACTGAAAATATGGGTCATACCCCTAGTCAGGGCTGGACTGCTGGGGGTTCACAGAGGTTCGAGAGAGCTAAGATTCTGCACAGTTTGGAGAACCCCCAAATCCCACTCCTGGCTGGCTCTGTCCACCCCACCCATCCCAGGAGTCCCCATGCAGCCCATTTTGGATGCAGGTATGGGCAGGGCATGCTAGGTGGCTCAGGAAGGGTGAAAAATGGGCCTCCTGGAAATTAGGGTAAGCCAGAAATGGACCTGTTTCTGGCTTCCAGAGAGTCTCCAGAGGGTGGGGGGGCTATTTTCGCCCTCCCAGAGACTCGAGGAAAGCCTCCAGAGCCCAGGGAAGGCAAAAGTGCCCCTCCCGCCATGGTGCATATTGAGAGTTTTCCAGCCAAAATTCAGTGCCAGAAAAATAAACAAAGATGGATGATGCTTCATTTAACATCTTTATAAATATAAGTAGATTTTACAAACCAGTTGTAGATTTCTCCAACATGGAGCAAACTCAAACAGAAACATGTTGCAAGTTCAGAGCAGAGTTCCAGTCTTCAGTAAGCAAGCAAGTTAGTTTCATCTTCAATAGACAGACTCAGAGATCAACATAGCTGCAGAGTTGCAGAGCTTAATATAGAGCCATGCCTAAACTACTTCTAGTTTTAGTTTCCAGCCTAGACTACTTCTCGTTTCAGTTTCCAGCCTAGGCTACTTCTAGTTTCAGTTTCCAAAAACAGTCCTCACTGGCTGGCTTAGTTGCTACGCCTATTCATTGGCTGACCTTGTTACCAAGCTCTATTCCAGTTCATGAATATACTCTGACAGTGCAGAAGGCCGACTAGACCACGCCCACCATGGCCACACCCACCCAGCAACTGGGCAGAGAACCCATTGCTGAAATTGTTGAAGCCAACCCCTGCCCCTAGTTCTTCTTTTCATTAAACTAAATAGAACCAGTTCCTGAAACCATTCTTCATATGTTTTATCCTCGAGTCCCCTAATCATCTTTGTTGCTCTTCTCTGCACTCTTTCTAGAGTCTCAGCATCGTTTTATATGATGGTAACATAAAACTATAGAATTTAGAACACTTATGTTCTCCACTCTCTGAATCCTTCCTATTTTGTGGTCCTGAACGCAGCACTTGCACAAGGATCTGTCTCAGAAGAGATCTCAGGGTCATAAACGATACACCTCCAGCTTTGGTACTTAAGAATTGGGCAACAAAATCCCATGGCGCAAGTCGCATTCTAGGTATTCTTGAAAGGCTCATTCAGAGTGTGGCTTAAAAGTAAGCTTGCCCACTAAACTTTGTGTAACAAGATTTAAAATCTCCCCAAACTTGCTTGTGTGGAATAACGGGACAAACATATTAATTTCAATAGGATTATAATCAAAGTTCTGCTGGGAGAATAATTCAGCATGTCTAATGATGTCAGATAAGCCAGAGCTACAGAGCTTAAACCCTGGAAACCAAACTGATAGCAAAGACATTCTTCTAAAGAAAAGATGGCTTATGGCAGTATAAGGAGTAAACAGGTTGGCTCTTCAGAGATTGCAGAGAATAGCAGCTAAGAATGTTAATTTTATATTAGAGCAGCAAGCAACAGCTCTTCATTTGTTGTAAACATGTTACTGCATCATCCCTGATTATTTTATAGGTCTCTTATACAGGTATGACCACAGTTCAGGTCAAAATTTCTGCAGCTAAGCAAGACAGTGGATCAGTTAATTCTGCCCCATTTTATGACCTTTCTTGCCACAGTTGTTAAGTGAACCACTGCAACTATTGAGTTAATAATCCAGCTAACTTAGTGGATGTGTCTCTTCCATTGACTTTGCTTGTCAGAAGGTTGCAGAAGTGATTACATGACCCTGGAACATTGCAGCCTTCATAAATATGACTCAGTTGCCAAACATCTGAGTTTCGATCATATGACCCTGGGGACGCTGCAATTGTCATAAGTGTGGGGAAATGGTCATAAGTCTCTTTTTTTCAGTTCTGTTGTAACAATGGTGACTAAATGAAGAGTTGTAAGTTAAGGACTACCTGCACACTCTTTGAAACTACCATGTTTCCCCGAAAATAAGACCCTGTCTTATATTTTTTTGCCGCCAAAAAAGGCACCAGGTCTTATTTTCAGGTGATGCCCCTCTTTTTTGCTGTCAGAGGCCTTCAGGAACTTCTTCTGGGGCTGGCAATGCTTTCCTGAAGGCCTCTGCAGCCGATAACAGAGCTCTGGATCAATCCAGAGCTTTGTTACCAGCTACAGAGGCCTTCAGGAAAGCCTTGACAGCTGCAGAAGAAATGGGCTGGCAAGCCAGGTGTTGGGATATGTGAGACCTGGCTACAATTATCCAAAGATAAGTAGTAGGGCAGCTCCTCACACCATTCCCATTCCCATCCTAGCTTAATTTTTACCCGTGCACTTGAATTAGTGGGATCTTAATTAGGGCTTTTGGGGGGCACACATATAAAAATCAAGCTAGGACTTACTTTCAGGGTAGGTCATATTTTCAGGGAAACAAGGTAGATAGGCATACAAATATACTTAGACTTTTACAATCTATGTCCCCAACCAGGGTGATTTTTACTGGTCAAGAACTTTGAGGACTGTAGTACCAAAAAACATAGGTTTTTCTAAGCCATGGGTAACCTCTAGGGACCATGTTCAGAGGGGAATGAGTAACTCCAGAACAGACCTTCTTGGATGAGAAGCAAAATGTCTTCAAAGAGAAAACAGAAAGTCCAATTGTCTCTGGAAAAATTTGCACCTTTGGGATAAAAAGCGGGGGGGGGGGGGTTCTCNGGGGGGGGGGGGGAGTTCTCCCTACACATATCTAGAAAGTTGTTGTGTGCAACTGAGGCAATAATCAGATTTCATGTACCATCACTGTTGTTGTCATTCAATCACGAAGTCATGTCAGTTGCCAAGTGTCCAAATTTTGATCACCTGACCATAAGTGTCATACCCCTGTGGGAATTTGATTCCAAGAGGAAGGCCAAGCAGCTGACAGGGAGTGGGAGTGTGGCTCCATTGGCTGTGAAAGAAACCGGGGAAGGGCAAAGTCTGGCTGGGCAGAGCAGGGGAGAAGTAGAGCAAGGCAGAGGGAATTCAGGGGAAGATCCAGGGCCACCCCCTCTTCATCCTAGGGGAATGGAGAAGGGAGCAACGTGAATTGCATGGCTTACAGTGGAGGAAAGGGCCCTGGTTCCCTTCATTAGCTGCAGCTAGGAACACAGTGTTTAAAAAGGGAATTTGCACACAGCAATTTGTTGGAAACAAATCGTGTATTATCTTGTTTTGTTGAGGGTTATCTGGGTTCCTGGAGTCTTCCCAACTGTGTGTGTTTTGTTGGCCTTTCAAATCTGCAATTCCTTATCCTGCCCTGTCCAGTTAATTGCTACAACATGGGTTTGTGTGGATTTTTATTTACAGTTTATATGTACTTTGTTCTCGGAATGAATTTCCTCCACTTAGACTGTTCTTGGGAGAGTTTTTTCTCCAGCCGAAGGTAACGGGACATTGGGGGAAAAGTTGGAGGTATTAAAGGGACTTTTCTTACTTGTGTGACTGTGTTGCCTTTGTGCCACACCCTGTGTTGCCTTTGTGCCACACCCATCACAATAAGGGTGCTGCAATGATCATAAGCATGAAAAAATCTTTTTTCTGTTATAACTTTGAGTGGTCACTAAATGAACCATTGTAATAAGCCGAGGATGACCCGTAAACATATTTAATTGTGGGGCAAAAGATCAGCAGTATGAACTACAAGGCAGGAAATGCCTCAGAAAACAGCCAGCAGATGAGAGAGGCCTGTTAATAAATGGAGGCAGAGAGTGAAGTATGGCAGATGCCATGTGCCAACTTGAAGAGAAGCTATATTGAATTGGTAACATTTGAAACTAGGCAGAGGGATGCATAATTGTGCAAAACAATGAGAGTGTCAGAGTCAGGGTGTTGAGCAAAGGCCAAATCTAAGCAATTGATACAAAGGGTTCTTGGCCACTATATTCCCCTCCATGCCAGTGTTAAAAATCCATGTGTCATAAAGTGGCACCATTTATTTGCGTTTAGTTGAGCCAATTCAGCATCAATAAAGCAATTGGATGGCTATCAACAGATCTATTTGAGGGAATTCAAAAACAAATCAACAATGAATAGAAAAGCAATTGGGTCATTAGATTTTTTTTTAAAAAAACAACTAAACAAAAATATATTTTTATGATCCATTTTTCCCCATTTTAAATGGATCTGGCTCCGTGCCTCTGTTTTAGCTGGCAGAAGAGAAACATTTTCTTTTATAACATCTAACATGCATTGCATTGAACTAGACAAGCGACTGAAAAACATCTCCAATTTTTTACCCAGGGCAGAAGTAATTTCAGTGCAAAAAAAAAAAAAATGGGATCAAAATCATCTAAAACAGTGTTTCTCAAAGTTGACAACTTCAAGATGTGTGGACTTCCAGAATTCCCAAGCCAATCGTGCTGGCTGGAGAATTTTGGGAGTTAAAGTCTATACATCTTAAAGTTGCCAATGTTGAGAAACACTGACTTAAAAGGTAAATTGGAAACCAACAAAAAATAAAGCATGTTTAAATTGTGATTCTCCAGGGGTTAAAAATATCCTCTTTGGGCTTGTTATCTTATATAATGAATATAGCTGGAATTTTATTATATTAGCACAGAGGGACCATTATTTTCATATATACAAAAATACATGCACATATTTTCAATCTCCAACCTCCAATTTCTCTCTTTCTGTCTATGTCTCTCTCTGCCTCACTCTCTTTGTCTCTCTCTCTCTCCCTGTCTCTTTCTGTGTGTGTCTCTCTCTGTGTGTCCATCTCTCTCTCTTTCTCTCTCTGCCTAACTTTCATTGTCTCTGTCTCTCTCTGTCTCTTTCTCTCTGCCAGTCTCTCTGTGTCCTTCTCTCTCTCTCTCCCTCTCTGTCTCTCTGCCTCACTTTCTTTCTCTCTCTCTCTCTCTCTGTCTCTGTCTCTGTCTCTCTCTCTTTGTCTCTGTCTCTGTCTCTCTCTGTCTCTTTCTGCCTCACTCTCTCTGTCTCTCTGTCTCTCTGTCTCTCTCTGTTGTTCAGCCACAATAATTTTGGCTCAGTTGTGGTCATAAATCAAGGACCATCTCTACATAGGTTCCATAATGTCAAGGAGACCCCATGATACATAGGAATCAAACCAGATTTGCTCTCTTTTAGTCTAACCTATCCCAAATATTTCTTGGAGTAGGGAGTCTGGAGAATGATGGGCTACCTATACCAGGCCAAGCTCCAGGAGAAAAGGCAGGATTGTCATTAAACAAACCAACCGATGAGGAAGTAGGCACAGCCAAATGTCTGTGTTGGAGATAAGGTCACAGGCTTGATCAGCAATAAGTATCTGGTTCATATTCATATACACTGATCTATTAATTCCAGTTTTCATCTGCTTAATTTAAATATTTTAGCTATTTAAACTTTAGCTTTTAAAAATGGAGAATAAATGTAAAAAGAATCAATGTTCCATGGACAACAACATTTATTCAATGACAGATGCTCAAAGAAGAGGCAACAATTTGTGTGTGTGTGTGTGTGTGTGTGTGTAAGTCTTAGTGGTCGTGTTGGTTGTTAGAAGCACTTGCTCATGTGTTTGGAGCATAAGGCTGGGCTATTTTCTTGCAAATTGAGTTCTTGTCCTGATTTTCAAGATTCATAAAACATCTCATTGCTGTGTCCTTGATAAAAGTAGATGCAAAAAGCAGTATCTGAGGGAGGGAGGGAGGGACAGAGGGAGGGAGGGAAAGGGTGAGGAAGAAAAGAGAGAGAGAGAGAAAGAAGGAAGGAAGGAAGGAAGGAAGAGGAAGGGGAGGGGAGGGGAGGAAAGAGGAGAGGAAAGGAAAGGAAAAGAAAGGAAAGGAGATGGAGAGAGGGATGGAGGAAGGAAAGAAGGAAAAAAAAGAAAGATGGACAGAAGGAAGGAAGGAAGGAAAGAAAAGAAAGAAAGAAAGAAAGAAAGAAAGAAAGAAAGAAAGAAAGAAAGAAAGAAAGAAAGAAAGAAAGAAAGAAAGAAAGAAAGAAAGGGTGTAAAATCCTAATCCAAGAAATGAAAAATAATAACAGTCCCAGAAGCTTGAACAACTGAAAGATGTCTAAAACCTTGCTTAGAACTCAGCCTCCCTCCCAAAATATCATTTATTCCTTTTTGAAATTTGTTGACATGAACACCACATCAAGAAGAAGATTCTTCCCCTGAGGTGGACAAATTGATTTTAAGATAAGCTATCTTGAATAAAGATATATTGGTTGTGTCACATTCCCCCTCCTCATCATTGACATGAAAACTGAAGTCTTCTGGAACACAGCCTCCTGGGGAGAAGAAACATGAATTGACAGATACGTGAGGTCCAGCAGCATAATTAGGAGAAGTTTGCTCAGAATATGCTCATGTCGTATGGAATATCAAACAAAATGTTTGATATTCATTGCCTATGAGAAGCCCACATACAATGAACTTTCAGGCTGGAGATAATCCATTTGGACACCAATATGGATTCATTTATCCCACCTCAGCATGAACAATTGTGCCTTTCTCAGAGATCAATCACTATAATAATATCTTTGACCTTATTTGCATTGGCCCTTCTTAGAATATGGGAAACAGGAAATGGAGGCCGCCCTTGATGCTTTTGTAATTTCTGACACCAAGATCCAGCTGCAATGGAAGTATTGGACGGGCAAGTGGTTATTTTTTATAATTAATTAAAAAATTAAAAAATGTATAAATTAAAACAAAGGTAAACCACTCAAATCGACATGTTTGTGTTAAAATCCATTTACAATAAAGTTACCAAATGATAGCAGAAATCAAGCTGAAAATACAGAAAATTGTAAAGGCTAAATTTGCCCCTGATAAAGGTCAATGGAATTCATAAGGGGCTGGACTTGTGGCAAATGCAATGACTCCAAACTGATGACATGTTTAACTCCACCTTCCAGTTCAGCCTGCTCTTCTCCTACAGGATCACTCTTCAGCTCACAAATACCCTTGAGGAAACTTTTATTGATTCTAAGATGTATGCTTCGACAAACTAACCATTATATATGTGTTTGGGTTTTTTTTGAAATCTCAAGTAGCTCAAAATGGCTGTTCCAATTCTGCACACACACACACACACACACACGGTTTGCAAATTTAAAAAAAATGAAACCCTCCCAATCTCCCTCCAGGAAATACTAAAGTTGTCATTAGTGTTACAACCTATAATACATAGCCAGTGGTCTGTGAACAGTGTGTCAGCTAATAAGCTGAAAAGGTTTGGTTTGCTGAGCTTCAAAGTATAACAAATTTGTAATGTAGGTTCTTCTATGGTTCATATTGTTGCAGTTTACACCATTTGTTATGTCTCCGGGTTTACTGCATAAGAAAAAGAAAAGGAAGGTAGATTATTATTTTTTCTTTAAGCTGACTTCTATAAAAACTTTAAAGGAAGCCTTCTGAACTATGAACCTTGAAATGTTTCAATCATTTGCTGCATCCATAAACTGAAACTAAGTGTACTAACTCAGCCAATCGTTTAGTTAAAGGAGGATACCTTTAGATTACTTTGAATTATTACAGACATTACTTAACACTATTAAAAAGTCAGTTTAAGATCTGGAATATCAACCTCATTAGTTCACTTTCAAGACTTCTACTAAAGAAAGTATCCTCTATGCTTTATGAGTCCTGTAAAATACCCAGAAATACAAAAAGGATGTTCCATTAAAGCCCATGACACACTGCCCAACGGATGCAAAAAGGACACAGCGGACGAGCAAAATGTTCCATCCATTGTTATCTGCTCTCAAAAGG
>BHFT01069368.1:0-46416 GCA_004320025.1 Laticauda laticaudata
TATGTATGTATGTATGTATGTATGTATGTATGTATGTATATGTATATGTATATGTATATGTATTTGTATATGTATATGTATATACATACGTATATACATACAGGTGATGTGGGGCGGAGAAGAATCTGGTAAAGTTTGATTGCTCAGGAGACCTGGAAATAAATTACAGGTTCTTCCTCCTTTACGTGAAGATTGATCAACTGGTAGAAGAGCTAGAATTCCAACTGGGAGGTGGCACTCTACTTTCATATGGCTTGATTTTATGGATGAACAAGCTGGATCTGCAATAGAATGTGGCTTTCTGGAATAATGTAATGATTGTTCACCCCGCTCCCCCCAAGAGTCACTGGCTTGAGATGGGTGGCTATGCTTATTGATTGATTGAAAATAATAATAAATAAATACATTCCTGACTGCGGTCAACCAGCTAAGACTTCTTTCAAGATGAACCATTCCATTCTTCCTTTCTTCTGCCAGTCATCCATTATTCCTGTCCACTGAGTGTATTCAGTCCTCATGAAGATATGTGGGAATGGAGGTCCAGGATTTTTCTGTTGCTATTGGACATGGAGGGCTTCCACAAATGTCAGAATCCTCTCCACCTTTTTCAAATGTCTCTTCTAGTCATGGGTGGTGTTACTTTGGCTGCTTATGTATCTACACTCCTCAGTAATTATCAGAACTGTAGATGATTTTTTTCTTACATTGCCTGTCTTAAAATAGAAGAGCACTTTTCTTTACTTGAGAAAGGAATCCATAAAAATAAGATTGACATGAACATGCGTATTTTGATCAGAAGAACCTTTAGTACCAGCCTATGTCTTGAAGGTATGCACTCTTATGTTCTTTAGCTGTTTTTATATTTTTGTTCCAAATTTCATGGGCTGTAAACTCTTTGTGTTTCCTGGATCTGGAGCATCCTATCACTGCCATGAACATTTCTTCCAAGAGTCCTAGTCGCTGATCATCTAATTAGTTGTAATACAGGCAAGCAGATTTTTTATAGTCCAGAGCCAGTATAAGTATCCTGTGACTCTCCGACACTTCAAGAATGTGGAGCATGACAAGGTGATACCCAAATTCTCTGAGAAGATATACATATTGATTACAGTCACAGTGGAAATCATGTGATGATAGCAACAGGGAATGAGGTATGGTCAGGAAACAAAGACAAAAGTCAACCTTCCCCCTAAAAGAGAGTTACAGTGTCTTCCTGCCAAAATAACTTTTCTGAGAAAGCAGCTTGCTTTCTTTGTTTCAATAAGAGGAGGGATATATTCTGGTGTCATGCCCATGGCAACTGTGACTTACGTTCCAATCCCATCACTTGACCTGAGGCCAATGTCTCCCAGTGTGTTTGGCTACAATGCATATTGCTTTTAACTTGTTTGGGCTAATGGTGGTTGTTGTCCAACATATTTGTGGGTGAGTGATCAGCGAAGGGTGAAGTGGACAGTATCTACTCACAGCTGTGTATGTGTGTGTTGTTTTCTGCATGACACAAAGCAGTGTCAATTCACTTGTCTGGATAGTCTTCCATGCATGTGTTCTGGATAGTCTTCCATGAATTTAAGCTTGGCTGGAGAAAAGAAACATTGAGATAGTTTGTCACTGAATCTTGGCATTTAGGCCAAAGATTTTTTCCAGGCAAAGCCATTGTTTAAAGATTCATAGTGTTGTTTTGTGAAGACATGAAGTTTCTTTGACTATGGTGGGGACTATGTTTGTAGTGATCTTTGTTTGGTGTTTGCGTCATCCCTGCATTCCACTTCGTTTTGTTGTCCTTGTCAATACAGACCACTTGTGTCCTGAAACAGTTCTGGCTAAAACTATGCCTTGCTTTCTCTTTGCAGGAATCCTTTTGCCAACGTCCAGCTCAAACCAACGGTGACAAATGATCGTTCAGCTCCTCTCATCAGCTGATCCAGAAATGTTGGGTTACGGCGGGTACCTTGCACCTTTTGATTTTCCTTTCACCTGTGTTGTATTTCTGTGAGGTCCTTGTACAGTTTACGTGTCTTTCCCTCCAACTCTGTTTTGGTAGTTAAATAGCATTTAAGTGGCAATGCTGGCGTGCTTTTCCTTTTGCTCATTAGAAATAGAAGAGAAACTTGACCCTTAAAGAGTGATGGGTTTTGAAAGGGATGCTACACTGCTATATTGAGAGGAGACCTAGATAGACCAGAAAGCAGGCCCTGCCTTCTTTGCTTTTTGCAGCTATATGCAATGTTCATAAACGTTTTAAGAATAGCCATGGAGATAGATGGACCTGGTAGTTTTGCAGTGGTCCTGTGTTTGTCAGTTAACATTTTTTCTGGAAATCTTTTTCACTTTTTATCAAAACCTATGGATTTGAACAGGACTTCAGAGCTGTCAAGAGAAGCTTTGGGGCTGCCTAAGGCCGTCAGATGAAATGCATGACCCGGGTCCTGCTCACTCAACCCTTGGAACTGATACGGACTTGAATCTTCCAAAGCGCTTCTTGGTAGCTCCCTCCTTACCTTGCATTGGACTTTTGCTGGATAAAAGTTTTACTGAATCGATGTTTAGAAGAGCTGGGCTCCTCAAAGCAATTGTCTTGATTTGACACTTCGTTATTAATGGTCCTTTCTCTCCTAATGGCCCCACATCTATTCAGCTTGTCTGTGATGATCCTTTAGCGGTAAGGCCCACTGATGGCCAAATTATTGTACATACTTTTTCCAGCATTTTAAGATGGTTGGGGAATGTTATGCAGGAAAGAAATATTTTCAACTAGCACCATCTGCTGCTTGAGCATTTGTTTCATTTCTCTGTAGCTTTAAATAGACCAAGGAGGGACCATTAAAAATCTGGTTTAGTCCTACAGTGCCCAAACTCTCCTTGCTCTGTCTTCTTACTGACACATCTTGACTGGTACAGGTGTGTCTTCTGCTGCCAAAACAAGTTAGTTTAAGACAGCTTGACTTCTGCCTTGGTATTGGGTCAATGCTGTTTGAAAGGTCCTTTGTTCTGTTACTAAGCTTTTTTTTTTTAATTTTTAATTTTTCTTTTTAAGTTGCACTTGCCTTCTAAAGTAGATATTCAGTCACAAATAAGCTTTTTTCTTATGTTCTGTCCTATTGACTCTCAAAGTCTGGTAAGATGTAACAAAGACCATTCAGCTCGCTCCTTGTATTTATGTAACCCAAGATTAATGAGTAGTTCTAGGAAACAGTAGTTATCAAAATGGAACTGGACTTACCCACTATTTGGAGTGCTCTTACTGTTTGAATTCCAGTTATAGCGCCAGAGTCTGGCGATAATGGAAACCCAATTCCTAAAATACATTTGACTTCAAATATGGACTGATAGAGGCAAATTAGCAGTCAATTTTTAAGAGCTGTGTGTCTATTTCTATGCCATTTAACCATTCTTTCTTTGAAATTCTTATTGAAATCCTAATGAATTATGATAAATCCAAACTTCTACCTTATTCTACATAATAGTAGCCCCCAGCTGACTGTACAAAATCTATATCAAGCTGCTGCTTTTTCTTCCCAGAAAGGAATGATATTAATGATATTTTTTCCTCTGAAAGTGGCAAAGCTTTTGGCCAAATATTAAATAGCCTCCCTCATCTGATCCTTTGTGCAATCTGAAGTCATTTGCAGATGCTTTGCTTTTTCCAGTGACTCTTAAAAAGCAGTCGCAGCTGCCTTAAATATAAATTTACCAATTTTATCATTAAAATCATTCAAGTTCAAATGTGATCATAGTTTCTGTGATCTCTGTTCCCAGTTTCTGAAAAACATCAAGACTAGTTTCTGTGATACACTTAGCCCAGAATTGTATTGTCTAGCTTAACATGTTGATTGAACTTAATCATTGTGGTTTATTCAATAAATCAAAGTTAAACTGTGGCTTAGCATGCCATGTAGATCCTGTTTAAGTCTCCCATGCAAACATGGAGATTGTTAGTGAACATGACTTGTACATTTCCCTGTGGCTTATGATGCACAAATATAAATATCTTAAAATCTATATTTTTATATAAAGCAATTTAGCTAAAAACCAGTTACAGAAAATCTCTTAACTCTGATAGTTCAGATAAGGCCACAATCCTAAGGAAAATTATGTAAAAGATGAAACTCACTGGCCTTGTTTTTTATCACGTGCTACAATTGCTTTTTTTATTACTGCATCTTTCCTCTATTACAGTGCTTTCTTGAAAATCATTTTTCCAGTTGTTGAATCATTTATTTTATGGTCTTTGTCCATATAAGTATAGTGAAGATTCCCAGCCACACTGTTTTGAAAAATTGCTGTTTGTGTGTGTGTTGCATATGCATTTTTTTAAAAAGTCAAACTTTGCCAAATTATTATTTTTAAGAAGGAAGATTGATTTTTAGTTCCTTTCTTTGCTCCTCTCTCAGACCAGTTCTTTTCTTACATATTTTCAGCAGTACACCCTTTGCTATGGAATTATTTAGTTCTCGCCATTTCAAGGCTGGCAAGTTGAAATCCACACATCTTAAAAGTTATTAAGGCTGAGAAACTTTGATTTAGATGATTCAAGGCAAATAGGAACTGTAGCTTGCCAAATGGAGCTAAGGGGTGGCAGGGCTCTCAGCTCCTAGACTGAATGAGAGACAAAAGATACAAAGATTCCCAACCAAACATTGGCTCTTGCAAGATGGGCTATCCAGTAGAATCAGAAAGTAGAAGGGGCTAGCTGAGGCTCAGATTACCTCAGGGTTTTTTTTTTAGGTGCCCAGTGCCATATGAAAATGGGAAGGTTTGTGGGAACATCTTATGTAGGAGATGCCAGAAAATGGAGCCTAATATTGCTTTTCTTCTTTTATTCAAAGGTAGGATAAAACTTGCAATAGCAAATGAGGGAGAGGGTTTTTCAAAGGAAGATTGACCATAGTCACTTTTAAAATTCATTGGTTTTTTATCTCCTTTCCCCACCCTAATTGAACTGTTTAAATAATTTCTCCTAAACAGGACCAGGTACGTGAAATAAATGACTGATTGACTAAATGGGAAATTGTTACTGTACGATGAATCTGAGCAATTCAACTGAATTGTGGCTGAGAGTTTTGGAAATTGTAATCCCAGTCTATGAGGGGAGCAGTAGATTGGGAAAGCTGGTTTAGGTAATGTTACTTGATCAGCTTATGCTCTTCAAGAGTGTCTTTTGTTAGGACTTGAAGATTAAGAGGTTTCTCCTAGATGGTTTTATGGTGTTTGTGCTGCCGATACTTCATTTCTTGGTTAACTAACTTACTCCCAGATGAACAATGTTATATGACCCTCTTGCCTTCATGTTGATTGTGTGAAATTAAGGTTAGAAACAATCCATGCCTAACTCTTAATTTCTCATTCAATGTGATAAGGATATGGTGTACACCTTCCAGTTAAAACCGGAATTGGAGCTGGGTGGCTTATCATATAAAGAAATAAAAAAAATTAAGTGGAGCAAGTTGCTATATGTGATGGATCTTGGGAATAAGCAACATAATTATAGTCACATGATGTTCCATGATGTGGGAATGTATCCTGTGACTTTCCAGTATTTTTGCTACAAGAAAAGCAGCAGCAGACTAGCCAGTCTTGTGGTATCAGAGTACCTAGTCTGAGCCTGATTGGAAACCACCATGACTAGCCATTGGGAGGCTGGCTCTTAGTAACAATGAAAGAATTACACACAATTAGGAATATTACCTTCTGAATGTTACCTTCTCCCTTTGTTGTCCTGCTAAATGTTTAGCATGCATGCTAATGATAACCACAATAGTGGTGGGATATTCTAAGAACTGATGCTGAGGACCCTAGTATTAAAAGTGCAAGGGCTTTTGGAACAGTTACCAAGAGAAGCAACATACCGGCCCAGGAATAGTTGTGATCACCTTTTCAAAGCTAAATCACCATATAGCTCTAAAAGCTTATTCCTTTTGTGGATAGGGGTGCTTACTGTGCTGTGGCCTCCTGCGGTGAAATTAGCCTTCCAAAATACGAAACACTGAACCTCTGATCAGTTAGTTACCTGTACACTGGCATTAAAATCAGAAAATGATTGAACATTTTAACAAGAGTTGGCTCTCAACATCAAAAGAAATTATGGTAAGAAACTAGATAAATGAAGGGTTTTTTTTTTCTAGTATGACGCATCAAGGGGAATATTAAAAGAGCTTCCAAAACAAGCTTCAAATAATACTAGAGCCCAAGTCTCAGTGCCCAATTTACATAGCTGTAGGAAGGAATAATAATTTATTATTTCTTAGTTGGAAGTGATAAAAGTTTCAAATCATAAATGCTGCCCCCACCTTTAAAAAAATCCCTGTATAATTCTCATCCAGTGGCTGTAATCTTTCCTACCCAGTTAAGAAATAGAGGTAGCCTTGGATTACCAAATTCAACCAGTTTTGGTCCGAGCTTTTAAACTTACTAAATATTTCTTGAGGACATGCCTCTTTAAATTCTTGAAAATAGCTAGTTTTTCCCCACTCAACATTCTCACCTCTTAAGACATTGACATCAACTGGAGAAGGAAAGTAACTTGTCTCTAATTCCATCACTCTTACGCACAAAAGGAATAAGCTATTAGAGCTGTGTGGCAATTTGGCTTTAAAAAAAATGATCACAACTATTCCTGGGGCAGTGTGTTGCCCCTCTTGGCAGCTGTTTCAAGAAGTTTTCATAGCGGTAAATTGATTCTTGCTTTGCAATACAAGCATAGCAATGCAGGTGCCAATTTTCCTGTATTTTTCTATTTTTTTTTCTGTCTGTCAGATACCTGACGCCTTAGCCAGGAAAGGGTCAGTCATTTTATCTCCAAACCATTATTACTACACTGCATGGTTTGATGTATTCAGTGTCTCTCAAGACTTCTGGCTGAATCTGTACCATCCATAATTTTCATTATTTCCTGCTGTCTTCAAAACACACAGATGGAGGAGAACAAGCAAAAGTTACGTTATTTTAAAAATGTTTTATTTTTAATAGTTATTGGACCAATGATATTTGACACACATGCTGGGAGCTGTATGGAACTCAGCACTGATAAAAAATACAGCAATTATGACCCGTATCAATAAAATACACTGTAAATAGCCCACCCCTCTCTATTTCTCTCTGTTTCAAAGAAGATCATTAACCCAAAACATAACTCTAGTTCTGACCTCATGCAGTCTCTCAGGGGCTGACAACTGTCTGTTACTATAGACCATATACCTATAGGGGCAGCGTTGTCAAAGGTAACTAGATAAGGAAATGAAGGAAATGAAACTTAGAGAGCAAACTGGGCTGTAACTACTTTCTGTACCTGTTCTTTTGTCATGGTACTGGTTGTTTTTGCCTTAGAAAATGGAATATGGCAGTGGCAAGCTAGAATCACACTGTGTAGCTGACAGATTTGCATTTCATTTGATGTGGAAGAATGAGTATACGCACACACACAACACACACACACAAAACACACAAACCCCCTCCAGGTGCACGGGTGCAGCACTCAACTCTCCAAAGCCAGCACCATCATTCCTGTATGTACCAATGTGGACCAATGCCACCTGATAGTTGCTGAAAATCCAGGCAGGTGCAGGACATCACACAGAGTATTTTGGGAGGATGTGAAACTCGATGAGATTAAGAGGTGCTAAGAATCTGGAAATACTCAACAGTAACCTGCCTTTTCTTTGTAAAATTCTCCTTTTGCTTTGCCTGAAATGTCTACTACAAGAAGGAACAGATCTACCATTTGCTTCTCAAATTCTTCTCAATTCTCATTCCCAAATATTTCCCCATGGTAAAATAAGGAATAACAGTGCTCCTGCCATTAAATTTGTTATTTCCCCAAGAGGCTTCATAAATAAAAAAGAATCTTGGAGGATAGTTTCTTTTAATTGTTTCCAATGAATGTTGGATTTGGATTAAACCTGCCCAAGAGGTAAAACGACCATACAGCTCTGCAGCCAACATTATTTGATTTTATAATCACTTTTCCAAACTTCTGCTTTATGGTTAATATTGCAATAATGGAGGCATCCTTCAAGGAGGGTTTTTTTTAAAGAACCTTGCCTGCTTGGTCTCCAGGCATTTACACACACCTGTTTAGAAGAGTCTCTTCGAGTAAAAGTCTAATTTGTGGCATGCAACCAACAAACCAGTAATGGAACAGGAAGGATCCCACTGCTGACCCATTTGTTCTGATGGGGCTTAGAAGGCTCCCAAGCAAGTGATGGGTGGGTTGGTCTGAAGCTTACAGGATGCACTTTTTCATATTTATTTTAAAGAGAGTGGGTGTGTGTATTTACCTAGCAAATACTATAGCATGACCAGATCATTCTGGGTCATTCCAATAGAGATAATGGATATTTGGTCATGAGCATCCTAACCCACTTACCCTCCCAAGCTATCTTGGCTGTTATGTAGTGCAGCCTTGTTTGCCATCCACAAATTATTCCAGTTCAGCATTAATTAATGGTGCTGCAGAGGGAAAAACTAAGGCTGAGAAATAATAGGCCGAGTATGCCAAATGGGGGAACAACAAATAGCAGAACAATGAGGATTAATGAGTCTTTTGCATTCCTCAGAGTATCAGAGAAGCCTAAACTATACATGCCCGGTAAATATCTGCTTGATTTGAATATAATACAAACTGATTGTAAAGGTGTGTTAATTGGCATGCCCATTATTTCAAGGCAGAAATAGCCACTGGAAATCTTAACAAAGTTGCTACTGCCCTGTCTTCAGTTTTATCAGGTATTGCAGAAATATATTTAGGCTTATCCTTGCACCTACAAGGTAGCTTTTGACATAGAAATACAGTTGGAATGACAGTATCTGTTAAGCCCTAGGATTCTCTCACCTCTGGGAGTGGGGGCAGAGGCATTTTCACCAGTTACATCAGCCCAGACAGATATCAGTCACATTCCCCAAACACAGAATAGAGTTCTCCATTTGGCAATAACATTCTACTGGATTGCCAGGTGTGTAAGATGAACTGATGGGAAGTATGCAGAATTATGAGAACAATGTTCCCAAATGCAGAGAGTACCCACGGACTGGAGGCTTCAGGTACTAATCAATTATTGCTACATGCAAAAATACCTTACGTAAGACCTTCTTTTAGATGCTCAGTTCAATGTATGGAAATCTACACGTTGAAGTCCAGTGTTTCTCAACCTTAGCTCCTTTAAAATATGTGGACTTCAACTCCCCCAAATCCCCAACCAGCAACACTAGCTGGGGATTTCTGGGAGTTGAAGTTCACACATTTTACAGTTGTGCTAAAGTTGGGAAACACTACTGTGTAAATAAAGGGCTAGGCCTACATCACATGTTTTTCTTTGACCATAGACACAATCTGAAGGAGAGTTTTATCTGGATTTGAATTCAGGTAGAACTCTCAACTTGATCCATTTCAAACAGAAGATCAGCTTTAAAAAAAAACTAGTTTGCAATATCTGATGCATTCAATAAAATGCCTGAAGGGAGAAAAAGTAAACCACCCTTTGACTGGTATCCTACTTAATCAGCCTATGCACGTTCAACAATATTTCACATACACAAGGAAGGACATAGACATAAAGCTATATGGATAGGAGAACAAAAATGCAGCCTCCCCCTTTAGTCTTTTTAAAAGTTGGGGGTAAAGTGCTTTTTATTTCAAGTTATTGCTAAAATGTTTATTCGTTTTCAGGGAAAGTGCATTTTAGTGCAATTTTTCATCTATCCATCTATATGAGAGTGAATAGCATGGTGCCTTACAGATTAGTGCAGCAGACAGCACATATCAAAGCCATTAAAAAGTTGCAGTTCACTTACACTTGTGATGTTTATAAAATTCAAACAGCAATGGAAGAAACAGGAAAAAAGAGCCAAGGTGAGTGGGCTGTGACAGCATCATAGAGATGCTCTCTATAAAATGAGCAAGCAAAGATTCTTCCCATGGGTGGGTCCAGCCTTTATGCCCCTGCCTATTAAGTCCTCATCTCTTCTTATTCCAGGTTCTAAAAACAGATCTGAGAATGTAAAGAAAGGAAGAAATCAATTATAACAATATCTCCCTTTTTTACTTGTGGGAGCTTGGGAAAGGGACTTCCAGTGGGATGAATCCAATTGGAAAACGCAGCTGGCTGCATTTTTAACAAGTTGCAGTTCTATAGAGGGCAATATAAAAACTGCTCAGATAAGGATGGTAACAGCAGTCTTCGATGCAGTTTGGGATTTATTACAAGCCTGGTATTCCAAAACACTTGTGAATTCTTCTAAACTAGCCTGGGGAAGGAAATAGAACTCTAGGTATATTGCAGAAAATCAAGAATTTCATTCATTATTTAATCTTTGTCTAGTTAAGAATTTCAGTGGCTACATTATTTCTGACCAAGATATTTACCTCCACCACCACCCCATAAAAGTGGTTGTTAGTGAGCTGTATGTTTGAAGAATTACCCTGGGCTCAAATACATTTTTATTCATTAGTCAATTTCATTATCAAGAGGCCAAGAACCTGTCTGTTCCTCATCTAGCCTGTCCTAAATAATCCAGGCTCCAGTCTTCGAATGCTCAAGAGAATTATATAACCACCATTTTGGTTTGCAGAGGATGGAGAGTGGATGGGAGATGTAGACCAACAGATTTCATTTCCAGATGATGCTGATGTGCTTGGTACCCAATGAGGGGGGAAAGGGAGAGCTCCACTAAAGCTGTGTTATGGCATACATCCCAGCTGCTCGCAAATTGATTTGTGACAGTGAAACATTTTGAAAGTGCATTCAGCCATGGAGGCCAATAAATGACACCTTCTCTAGAAAACATCTATAGTTTGCACACATTCCATTGCACGCATTCCATTGGACATTTTGGAAGGTGCACAGTTCATCATATCTTTCTTTTGATGTTAATAGGCAAAATGCAGACAGCAAAGTATACAAAGGTTTCCTTCAGCTCTCCTTGAATTCTGGGTTTAATAGCTGCTGGTGTAGGTTTTCATGGCTCAAGTGTTGCCTCCTTCTCAGGTTGGCAGCAAAATTAAATCAGTACTTCAACCACAACAACAACAAAAAGGGGGGGACAAGAAGAAACAGGAATGCTGTCTAAATCCAGCTCCATACTGGAACCTGGCACTCGTTTTCTCAGGGTCTCCTCTGGTTCAGGAGCTCTCTAAAAAAAGCAAATAAGAGTGCCCTAAACCAGGGGTCTCCAACCTTGGCAACTTGAAGCACTGTGGATTTGAACTCCCAGAATTCCAAATTCTGGGAGTTGAAGTCCACAAGTCTTCAAATTGCCAAGGTTGGAGACCTCTGCCCTAAACCAACAAGCAGGCTGTTGTGTTCTGATCATGCTAAGGAAGTATATGGTAGTCCAAGGAAGGACAAGTATTATTCATTTGGGTTCATCAACCAGCATCAGGAGAAATGAGACATGGGCATCTGTGTTGCTCATGGTGGGCTTCAGGAGTGGAGCAAAAGGCATATAAGTATCCATCACCCAAGAAGGTTGTGAACAGATCCTGGTAACCTTTCACACCCAATACCTCTTTGAACCAAGAAAGCAGAACTCACAGAAGGGTCTTAGTAAGAAATGTCAGACATAGAAAGAATTCTGACTCTGGAGGAAGAAAACATAACCTGCTGAAAGCATGCAGCATTTTAAAGATGTCTTGCTCCACTAAGTCTATACTTAGAGAACTGTACCTTTTGAAACACTTCTCCAGCTGGCTGGAACTGATGTGGGTAGCAGGAGTAAGTAAGCCAAAAAATAAAATCTGGCTGTCACTATCACCTAAACGCTGCCTAATGGAGGGATGATGAATCACTGCCTCATGCATGGCTATGGCTGTGTATACTATGAAAATGAAAGCTGTGCTCATGAACCAGAACCGGGCATCAGTACTAGTGCCAAACTTGCCACCTTTAGTCACAACATACTCCAAATTGGAAGCACAATGAAGCACAACGCACAGACATTCTGCAGCTCTGTCGGGTCTCTTTCTAGGTGTTTCCTCTGATTCTGTGAGGAAATGGCCCAGTAGCTACCAGCTGCCTTTTGCTCTTGTCTGTTTACCACCCAATTTCCAAAGCCAGTGACTGGTCTATAGTCCCCATAAGCCACAACTCCTTAAGCGCAAGATGCCTCTGACTCATTTCCATTTTACCCCACCATCCACATTGCACAATTATCCTAAATCTTGAACTAATCAAAATCTAACAAACAAAATCATCCCAAAGCTTTTATTTTCCTTCTTCCCCCAGCTGTCCCCCCACCCTCACCCAAGATGCCTTGATAAAAGTTAACTCTTTACATCTCTTTGGCAACAATAACTTAAATCTGCCACTCTGTTAGGGCAGGTGGGTAAACTTTGTACAAAAATAGTCTCAGTGATAGTTTGATCTGCTTTTGTGATGCATCTGCTGGGCATTTCTTCCTACAGCTGAAGGGTGACGAAGTTTGGAAAAAAAAAAAAAAACATCCCNGGTGACGAAGTTTGGAAAAAAAAAAAAAAACATCCCTAGGATGTGGTATTTCTCTCACATTCCCAACAAGTCATATCGTGGCTCTCTAGGAGGCACTCCCCAAATAATGCTGTAGTAGAGAACGGATGGTAGGTCTCAGCACCACATTTAACAAAACATTAAAATAAATTTTGGGTTTTTTTTAGTTCCTGTACTCCCCATTTCACCTCCTGGGATTCAGGCTGCTCACTCAAGGCTAAGGAGGAGAAATGGGAAGTGCTGAAGGCTATCCAGACACCACTTCCAAGCTTCTCATATTGATCCTGCCCGTGACAGAAGGCAAAGTCTTCGGTAGAACTGAGTACCTGGGACCAGACCATGATTCTCAAAAGGAGGCGGTTGGGGACAATTTTGAGTTCTGCAACCATGGTGCAGCTGAGTGACAGCAACCCAGGGTCAGTGAAGAACATAAGCAAAAGGGGGGAAATGGCTGCCGAGACCAGGAGTCTTCCCTGCTCAAGATGTTAAATGTGACCTTCACTTCAGCTGGCTCCCCTACCTGTTTTCAGGTGTTTGGCCTACACTTGTCTCTGGTTCTTCTGGTAATTGATTGCGTCCTCTGGATCGTCAACTCCACCTGATATTTGGACACAGCACACTGAAGAAAGGACAAGGAGAGCTTGCCCCCTGTGGCAAGACACAAGTACCATTGCTTGAGGATCCACCTGAAGCATGTTGGAATGGCACAAGGCGCAAGGCTACGTGCTCACTCTCTCTCAAAATCCCCTATGGGGTGTGGAAAGAAGACACGATAAGCTCACAGAACAGGCAGGGGGAGGATGTCTCAGGGCAGTGCCCCAACTGGGGAAGCCAGTGTGGGTCAGAACATCAAGAGGCATGAGCTAGGAATATTACAATGGCTTATGTGGCGATGTTAGCAAGGTCACAGATCTACCCTTTAAATGCTATAGGCTCTATATGTCTATATGTGTCTATTTGTACACAAATGCTTTCCCGGGTATGTGTGCACACATGCACACACACACACACACACACACACATACACTCATGTTTGCACAACCATCACAAACCACCTCATGGTAAGGTGGCTCCAGCCCAGCAGCAGTCAAAATCTGTCCAATAATATCTGAATGAGGCCCTGCAGAGTTCTGCTCCAGCCAGCTCCTGGGCCTCATCCGTGCTCATGTCCCCTGGTGCAGAAACTGTGCCGTGGGGGCAAAGTAGGAAGTCCAAAAGGGAGAGATAGCCAAGTTCACTCTCTGTTGCCATTTTCACTGTTGCCTAGAAAAGGGAAGAAGCTGTTAGAAACTGGAATCACAGAACTAGAGGCCTTGGAGGCTCTTTTCTGAGCCTTTCCAACACATCTGGTCTCCCCAGATGCCTCAGGACTGTCACAGGCTGTTTGAATTCAGTTCATGACATATGGACTGTAAAACATATGTGTCTGTAAAAGGGATTCACAACTTCCACAGGCAAGTCATCTATCTTCCAAGGGTTTGTGCCAGCCTGGTCTCTATACAAATGAGAAATATTACGATTTTTTTTTAAAATTCAATTTGTATCCTGCCTTTATTTTACAGGTAACTCAAGGCAGTTAACATACAGTACCTCATACTCTTTTCCCCTCCTATTTCCTACAACAAGCACTCTGTGAGGTGGGTTGGGCTGAGAAAGAGGGATTGGCCCAAAGTCATTCAGCTAACTTTCATGTTTAAGCTGGGACTAGAACTCACTTTCCTGATTTCTAAGCCAGCACTTTAATCACAACACCAAATTAGTGGAAAGAAAAACATTGGAAGTATGGAAAAAGGATCCTAAACCTCCTACTGTCATACGAATGAATGGCTCTGGATTACAAAAAGGTAAACCTCCATACTCCCACTAAAAAGACCATCATAAGTCAAGTTCCCTTGACTCAAGCTTGAAGCTGGTTTAACTCCTGGTGACTGTGTGGTTATATTTACATTGTTTTCTCAGCAGTGCTGTGGAAGACGTTTGCCATTGCTGTCTTCTACATTGCTGTTCCTTTTCTTTAATGCCATAAATATTGCAATCGTCTCTTAAAATTTGGGGAAAACTGAAATAATTTCATATTAATGTGTCTCAGTAAAATAAATTGTTAAAGTGTGATTCAACCAACAATTAGAAGGACGAACGATCCTGCCCAGGGCAGGATTCAATGCAATGGATAAAAGTAACCAGTTCAGAACAGTCCTTCATGCCCTATCCAGAATTTCAATATCATTTTTAATCTCCTGGCTTTAATCATGAAACCTCTCCATGAGATCATATGAACTCAACAATGCTTACCCCAAGAACAGAAAACTTGTGGGTATCTTGGGGGCTTACCATTCCTTATGAAAGTCGCTCTCTTTTGCAGTTTTTGAAATGTCAGAACAGACCTTACCTCCTACAGGCTCAACATTTGAATCAGTGACGTGTGTGATGGAGAACCGTGATACTGCAGCAGGTGAGACTGTGAAGCGTGAAAACTGGATGGGCAGCACTTGCTTCTGAGCAGCTACTAGTGTGGGGGACAGTCTGGGGAGACTGTCCTCTGGTGCCTCTGAGGTCAATGCGGGCAGGACAGGTGATTTCACAGGTATGAGGGAAAAGTCATCATCCCATCCAAAGACACCACCTGAAATGGAAAGGATAGGTATAAGAAAGACGAAGAGGCTGACATGAAGGCTGACATCCCTTCACCCATTCTCTACAACAAAGTTCCCAAAATCCAACAGGATTTCCTTTATCAGACTGTGATGTGACACCTTCCAGGTATGTTGGATTTTGGCCAGGCTCCCTAGACATTTAAACACAACATATTTGGAGGGCTTGAGGCTGAAGAAGAAATAATTGCTATGCAAAATATAGATAACCCTTGACTTAACAATCATTCATTTAGTGACCAAAGTTACAATGGCACTGAAAAAATGACTTATGACCATTTTTCACACTTATGACCTCTGCAGCATCCCCAAAGTTGTGTGTTAAAAATTCAGGTGCTTGGCGACTGGTCCATATTTATAACGGTTGCAGGGTCCTGGAGTCATCTGATCACCTTTTGTAACCCCTTGTAAAGTCAATGGGGAAGTCAGATTCATGTAATAACTCTATTACTTAGTTAAAAACTGCACTGATTCACTTAACAATTGTGGCAAAAAAGGTAGTAAAGGGTTGTAAGGCAAAACTCAACAACTGTCCTGCTTAGCAATGGAAATTTTGGGCTCAGTTGTGATCATAAGGCTTACCTGTACATTACATTGTGGTCATAAGGTTTACCTGTACATTGAGGTTTACCTATGCATTACTGCAACGTCATTCTTTATGATCTTATGATGGCCATCACAAACTATTCAGCAAGCTGCTTTTAGCAACCAAATTACAAGCTGGAAATTCCTACTCATAAACTAGTTTGTAATAACAGAAAACTAAAAATGTCTTCTTGTTCCCAAGTCAAATGTGGACTCTGAAATATAGCAGCCATTGAAAAAGACCAGGTATATCACTGACCAGCAGTCAGTATGCTGGCCTGCAAAACTTTTATGAGTCCAGACTCCTTCTGATATTTTTTTCGAAGACAGATGGAATTTTTGGAAATGGGACAAATTGTATGAATCTGCTGAGAAAATGCACATATTGAAAAAGGAGCAATAAACTTCCAAGTACAGCACATACAGACAGTCCTTGACTTACGACTATAATGGAGACTAGTAGTAAGTCATGATGGTTGTAAAATAGGTTGGTCATGTGTCTGACCCCATTTTATGACCCTTTTTTGCAGGTCATAAGTGGCCTTCCTAGTCATTAAGCAAACACTGCAGTTGTTAAGGAAACCAATACCTTGCGATGGTATGATTTTGCCCCAAACTAGAAGTGACAGGTTTTGGCAAAATCATTATAAAATGCAATCACATGACTGTGAGTGCTGCAAATGGCTATAAATGCGGCCATGTTGCTAAAGTGCTCAAAGTTTAGTCATGTGACCACAGCGGAGGTGACCCTCAGCACTTTGAATCCATGTTTTAAAGGTAAGTCTATTGTAACTCTGGTTATAAGCCAAGGACTACCTGTGTTCAGTTTTGATGTGAAACACATTTTAGTTTTAGTCAAAATAGGTACATGCATTCTGATAATGCAAACAGGTCAAATTCAATTGTAATCTTAACCCTCTATGGAAGATAAAGTAACTAATCTTGCTCAGGAAAAAGGCAAAATGAGCTGGATTCAAGAGATGTAGTCATGAGGCTATAATACGATCTCATAGGCCTCAATTCCTCATTTGATCCATACTTTTATTCTCTTCAGAGGAGCTCCCTTCTGAGGTATCGTTGGGTGCCTTTATCTCATCTGCTAAGCCTGGAGGACCTTTGCTCTCCACCTGCCCAGGTGGCGTTGGTGAAGCTTCTGTCACTCCTGGGAAAGGCTGCTCTGCAAGCTCCTTTGTGGGACTTTCCTGCATGTAAAACATTAAATGGATACAATTAGCTCACAACCCAAGGAAGGAAAAACTGTACTCTATTATCCAAGACACCCTATGAAAAACCAAAAGTTACTTATTTAATACCTTCAACAACCAAGAAGCTGCAACCATAACAACCTCCTCCCTCTTTCATGGCTCATTTCTATGTGAAATGTGAGGTCTAACTTTAAGATTTAGCTGGAACATGTAGTTTGTTTTAGTGTTAGTCTGGTCTAGAACTACTTAATCCAGGTTGCAAAATTCCAGACAGCCACTGACAGCCAAGTGTTAAGGAGTTTTCTGTACACTAAAGGCTACTATCTTTTACTCAGATTAACTGGGCTTCATCTGAGTACTGGGTAGCAGTATATTGAAGAGATACAGAAAACTCCAGTTCTGCTACCCCTATTTATAGTCATCCCCCTTCTGCTTTCCCAATCTTTGCTCATCCAGGAAGGTCTTAATCATGTTTGCATGGGTGATGAGATTTGTATTCCAATTCATTGTGAGGGCAGGAGGTTAGAGGAGACTGGTTGTTATTATTATGGCTAAGATTACAGAGTATTATAATCAGAAGCCAGTAAGCAATTGATTGAAGTAGGTAGAATAATCAGATATAAATAATCAAATCTGCACTGCAAAGATCCAGTTGACCACAAAGAAATGGTATGGTAGCTATTACATATAGAGAACCTGGTGTCTTTTACATACTTTGGAAACCCATTAACTCTCCCCAGCTTTGCAATGGCAAAAAAAAGGTTTATTTAAAACTTATAGGACACGGGTGTCAAACTCAAGGCCCAGGGGCTTGATCAAGCCCGCAGGGTGCCTAGTTCTGGTCCACGGGCCTGCCCTGGAAACAGCAATGCACTGGCCCATGGTGCCTCTGCCCTCCCTTGGGAGGGCCATACGCGCCTGCCCCCCCAATTCTGTTTTTGACCACAACAGCCTCCTGCAGTCCTCTGCCAACAAAAATGGAGCCAACAAAAATATGACCTCTCGAGCTCCCAAGCTGCATGTGAGGCCTTCTTGAGCTCCATTTTTCACTGGTGAGAGATATCAAGCTGGCCATGCCCCCTGGCCATGCCCTCCTGCCTCCAATGTCAAACATAACTCTGAAGCAGGCCTTAATGAAATCGAGTTTGACACCCCTGGTCTAGGAGGAATCAGGTTGCATATTTTGGCCTTGTGATATGATGATATTTAACACAGGATGCATGCTGTTCCCTGGGTCCCTTTTATAATTACTTTATGTTGTCTCTTCAACCCCTCCCCAACAAGTTACCTGGTCAAAGAGGTAGACAGTAACATCTTCAGTGAAGGAAACAGCTTTCTTCTTGCGCTCCAGGTCATCACAAAAGGTCTCCACCACTAGGCTGGGCATCTTAAGCAGACTGCGCAGGTTACGGGCACTGTGGCTCTCAGCCACTACAATGGGCACAGCAGGCGATTCCTCCTCACTTTCCTCACTCTGGTCCTGAATGTTGTAGCACCGCAGCTCCTCATCTGATTCATCACTGTCCTCAGTGTCATCTTCTTCCTCTTCAAGATCAGTGGGGCTACATAAGAGCTGGGATGGCACTACTGACAGTTTGAGTGAGAGACCAGGGTTGCTCTGAAGTCCCTTGGGATGGCCAATTGCCTGTCTTTCCTCAGGTTGCTCAGGGTTCTTTGCCACATTCTCCTGTCCTGAATCCTTTACCTCATTTTCTTCACCACCTATGGTGGGTTCCTCTAGATTGGTGACCACAGGAGACAAGACGAAAGATCTGGTGGGGGGGGCTGGTGTCTGGGATTGCACAACGATCCCATTGTTCTTATCCTGAAACAAGTTTGAATCCAACTTATCAAGAGTTGCTTCATTCATCAACAGTTCCTGTGACAGGTTAATATCTCTGTCTTTCCCCGTGTCCTGGTCCTCTGCTCCTGGAGAGAGGCAACCCACACAGTCTTCATGTGGACAAATGGGCTCAGGACCAGCTGGCAGAGGCTCACCTGTCCTGCCAATTGGTTCAGAGTTTCCCTTCAGTTCTTCAGTGTGTGACTGGGAGACTCCCAGTTCATGTTCCTCAGAAGCATCACTGTCCTCTTCGCCATCCTCCCGAGTGCCACCTTCAGTATCATAGTCAGAGAAATACGCAGAGTCACGGTAAGGATTCTTCTCATTCAAGGCCTGCAGCTCAGCAGTAAAAGAATCAGAAAGACTCTGCTCTTTGACTTGGTCGTCCTTATCATCTTCAGATGTTCCCAGCTTCTCAGAACCTTCAGATTCCCATGACTCGTGAGGTTCCCTGAGGACAAATTCAGGCGACTCATAGTTCTCTGTATCATAGCCACTATCCAGAGCCTTAGGCTGGCTCGAGGATACATAAGCTATGGGACTGAACGCATCACAGGAGCTGGTGGTAGAGGGGATATCCAATGAATCTAGTGAATCTGGGGTCTCTACTTGTTTCTGTAAAGTTTTGAAAGCAGGGATTACATCTTGCTGTTCAAGGCAGTCAATTGGGAAGTCAATAAAAACTCCAGATGTAAGATCAGTGGAGTCCTCATCACTGGCCTCATCCAAGTCAGGGAAACTGGTACTGGAAACAGTCTTGTCTGGTGTTCTATCTTGTTCGCTTCTGGTGTCCTTGCCACTTTCTATATTGATCTCCTGTGGCAACTTAGGTGAGCATCCAGTGGAGGTCTCTTCCATAGGGTCTTCTTCGATGTTTGACACCTCAGCTATTGATTCATCCAGCAGAGTTGGATCTATAGCCTCCATGCTGCTGGCAGCTTCTTCCTTGGAAGGTAACAGCGATGGTGTTGATGACAGACCCATCAAAACATCTTCCCGTGATGGTGGAGTGATGGCTTGTGGGCTCTCCGCTCTGCTGTCTATTAAGGGATCTATAGAGTTTTCCATGTCAGGCAATGTAGCACTTTCAACTGAGACGTTTTCTTCTGCAGGCAAATCGCTGTCTGGACATGGGGAGCCTATGTGAGATGATGATGTCATGTGTTCCCCACCTAGCAGAGCTGCTCGCAGATCTTTGATTCCTAATGTTGGCTCATCCCGTGGCACTGTGCCCAGTGGCTGTGCCATTAGCCCCTGGAAGGTGATCATATGCCTGTAGCACCAGCTATCTTTGGCAAGGGGTTCACACGATGGCAGTAGGTGATCGTTATCATTTTTGACTGAAGTATTGGATGTCCAAGGCTTGCCTGAAGAGGGGGATTCAGAGCTTTCATTTCTTTCGCTCCTAGGACTATCACTCAAGTGCTCCTCCTCTGTCACTTCCAGAATGACTGAGTCCGATAGAGCCTCCTTGCAGGTGTAATTCTCTGACGGTGACACACCAAGTGGATCAGCAAAAATGCTTTTCTGCAAAACTAGACCAGGCCACTCAGAAGCACTGGGATCCTTGAGCAGGTATTCCTCAGCACTGTCCTTCAGGGAGTCCTCATAGTATGGGGCCTCTTTACTGTCTTGTTCTCCATAGGAGTAATAGTCAGAGGGTTCCCAGTGGCTTTCAGGGTGTGCTGATTGGCCCAGGAGGGGTTCCATGGTGAGGGAGATGGTGGGACTGTTGTTGGATTCATAGTGGTCCTCCTTGGTTTGCCAGCGTGAAGAATGGCTAAACTCAGGGCTGTAGGAACACACGGTGTAATCAAGGTCATTCCCACTGCCTTCAGATGCCACCTCTTCAATGCGAATATAGTACTCACTGTTCAGAGAGGGGCTATGGGCACTCAGCACGGGGACCACCCCTGGTGTGTGCAAACCAGGGCACCCCTGCATTTTACATTCATAGCAAGAGGGGGACACCCCCAGGCTGAGATGCCCACCTCCACTGCTGCTGCTCGCCGAATAATAGAGCTCATGATAGCGTGCAGCCCCACCAGGGCTCATGGTGGAGGCTGGGAGATGTTCAGCTTTCCCTTGGTCCCACTTATATTCAAAGTTGAGGCCATGGCTTGTCTCCATCACAGTGAGAACATCGTCACCATCGTTGGAGAAATGCTCCAGAAGAGGGAAGGAGGAAAGCTCCAAACCCATGTGCTTAGAGCCAGAGCCTGAACCGCCAGTGCCTCCAGGTTTCATGGAATTCCAGCGCTTCTCAAACTCCTCCTCTGCTTCGGACGCCCCCTTGGCACAGAGGTAAGAGAGCAAAAGGTGTACCTCCTCTGCGGTGGGGCGCTGTTCTGGCTGAAGCCAGCAAAACTGCATAACCTCATACCTGTGAATAGCGAGAAAAGAGCAGTGGTGAGGCAGAGGTCCTTTGCTGTCAGGAAAATGGCTATTCCGCACCCCACAAAGAGCTCATCCTCCCCCCCCAATTGCATAATTCATCCCGTAATGTATCTGTTTATATGGGGTTAGTCCTCTCTTCTCAACACTATTATTCCGTCCTCAAAAATACACTTTTAGACAGGCACAGCCAATAATGAATGCTTCACATGAAAGAGAAAGAAAAATGACCTGGGTAAGGAAGAAACAAAGGTCAGAGAAAACAGCATCTGAAGAACACAAGGCTTTTTTCTGATAGGATTTGCTTCCCAGCTCCAATCAACATCCTGGCCCCGCCATCCACACTGCCAAAGTCTTTATCAAAGCTTAAGATGGTGATGCAGATGTGGCCTAGACAAAATATTATTCTGGGCCTGATACCATGCTTCTATGGAAGCAGCTTGGGACTATCTCAGCCTTTTTAGCAGTTGTACTACCCCACTGGCTCCTATTCAAGACATCCTTCTCCTTCTCATCATATGCACTTCTATACTCCTTAGGCAGGCAAAGGTAGTGCTCAATTTACGGCTGTAACTGAGCCCAAGATTATGATCGTCATTAAGGGGATCACCACATGACTGCCAACAATATTACAACCATTTTTTGCTGTGATTTTGCAGTGAGAACAATTAATCATTGGAACAGCTTGCCTTCTTCAGAAGTAGTGAGTGCTCCATCACTGGTGGCTTTTAAGAAGAGACTGGACAGCCACTTGTCTGGAATGGTAGAGGGTTTCCTGCTTAAGCAGGGGTTGGACTAGAAGACCTTCAAGGTCCCTTCCAATTCTGTTATTCTGATTTTTAAGCAAACATTGCAGTCATTAAGCGAACACCATGACCATAAACTGAGTCTGTTTTCCCCAATGAGATTTTTTTTTTTTGGCCAAACCCTGGAAGTAAACACTGGAAACCAGCTCCAAACACACACAAAAATCACAGTCACATGATCATGGGATGCTGCAAGCAGACATAAATGCGAGCAGGGCGTCAAGCACCCAAAATGCAATCACGTGATTGTAGGTGTCGGAACTTCAAAAGTGGGTTGTATGTAGTTCTGAGTCAGTCCATTGTAATTCCAGTCACTAAGTGATCAGTTGTTAAGCAAGGACTACCTTTATCTATCCATCCAGCTTTCGTTCATTCAATTGCACAAGACTGAACACGTTAACTATCAAACATGACACTTGCTTATTCAAATATGATGAATACCTACATGTTCAAGTAGGTTGAACACCTACTGAAGAAGTTCTCCTTCCCTCCACCAGCTTTATTTGAAGGGGTGCAGCAGCACCCCTGCACACTGTTTTGGCTTTCCTGAGTTTCCAGGGAGGCTTGAGAGGCCCAAAATGGGGTGCAGGGGGATGTGCCCCCCCGAGCAGGGGTGGGATTCTACCAGTTCGCACCTATTCGGTAGAACCGGTTGTTAACATTCTAAGCAGTTTGGAGAACCGGTTGTTAGGAGAAATTACTGGCCTAATCCTGTAAGGAAGGCAGGAAGGAAACATTCTGGTGTTGCTTACAGAAACTGTCTGTCTGTTAACCCTTATTACATTCTTGGCAGGACTAGACTTCCTGACTCAGGAACATCTCTGGAGTTTTTTTTCCCTCCTTTGCTGGTACTTTGCTTGTGTGGAGTGACCATTCAAAGTTACAATGGCACTGAAAAAATTTACTTATGACCATTTTTCACACTTACGACTGTTGCAGCATCCCCACATCATGAGAAGCCAGGCGAGGAGATGCGTGTCTCGATGTGAGTGATATTGAGTTGGCCACGCCCATCCAATAACATGACCACCAAGCCATGCCCCCCACCTAAGCCACAGAACTGGTTTTAAAAATTTGAATCCCACCCCTGCCTCCGAGCCCTGTTTTTGCTCCCAGGAGGCTGCATAGAGGTTTACTAGGCCCAAAACAGGGCAAGGGGCGGAAGGCGGCAAAAGAAAGAAAAAAGACAAAGTAAGAGGGAGGGTTGGGAGAAAAAAAGAGAAAGAAAGAAAATGGAAGGGGGAAGCAGGACGGGAGAAAGTGTATTCCAATCACCCTTTTCTCTTCCTTATCCTCCTTAAAAAACTCTTGTCCCCACCTGGTTACTCACCAGCGATCAGATAGTGAGAGTGGAAGCTGTGGTTTGGGAAGCTTAAGCTGCTGCTCTTTGATAGCGTAAGTGAGGACTTGCCGATCAGAATAATGGCAGTAGGGCTGGCCACCCAGCTCAAACAGCTCCCAGATAGTCACACCCAAAGACCTGCCAAGAGAGGAGAAATGGGGGGAAAAACACTATAGTCAGAATGCAAGATTGATACATAAGATCACATTCTTTGATGCCAGAACAGTCTCTCTTAAGTTACTGAAATATTCAGGGGCTTCCAGACGAAAAGCCAGGATACCGTGCATATGGACAGAAGTTGTAGGAGCAAATGAAAAGGGTGCATGTCAAGGAGGGGGGGAGCTGGATTTTCCAGAAAATTCTGTGACAGAGGCAAGACAATTGCCTTAGATAAACTTTTACCTAGAAGCATCCTTTGTAATTCACCATCAAGAGAGGGAAAAAAATCCAGACATGGAAAACAGAAACGAAATCAATTTATAAGAAAAATTCCAGTAACACTGTGAAGCAGAGTCACTCCAGTGATACATATGAACACCCCGCCCGCTCCGTAGCCCTATCATTAACTTCTAGCTACAATAACCAAGACTGTAAGTCTTGCAAAAACTGTTAGGCTAATTCCATACTTCAAAGACTGTCATTTAAAACACTGTCCTCTTTTCTTAATGAGCAAGAAGATGCATTGGGGAAGGGGAAGGGGAGATCCTCTTTTATATAATTCAGACCTAAATGATAAAAACAAGCACCAGAATTTGGTATTTAGCACAGAAATAAACAATAAGTAAAGTTTAAATATAATTAACATTAGGTGCTTCACTAAGATTACGTTTACGACAGCAGTTGCATCTTCAACACTATTTATTATTTATTTATTTGTGTCCCACTTTTGTTATTTTTACAAATAACTCATCAGGCAAACATATCCAACACACCTTATTCCTCCTATTTTCCCCACAACAACCACGACGTGAGGTGGGTTGGGCTGAGAGAAAAGTGAATAGCCCAAAGTCATCCAACTAGCTTTCATGGCCAAAGTGGGACTAGAACTACTCACAGCCTTCCTCTTTCTAGCCTGATACCTTAACCACTAGACTAATCTGGCTCACTAACCCTCTTTGTCTAAAAGCTTTGGAGCCAGTATTCTCTTCCCAGGCCAAGTGGATTTCATACACCAACCCAGATTTTTCTCACCAGATGTTGCTAGTCTTAGTCTGGTCTACGATCAGCAGGTTGCCATGGACTTCGTCAATCAATTCAGGGGCTACCCAGCGTAGTGGAACCCATAGTTGGTCGGCGGTCACAAAGTAGTCATCCTGACAGGCATGCAGGGCCAAAGGGAGAGCACATCAATCAAACCAGCAACAACAGCACCTGTCTCCACATTTCCAGTCCTAAGTCAGAGCTGCCAAATCCCTTTTGCCCGAGAAAAAATATAGTTGGCACTACTGAATATCTCCACCAATTGCTTCTGGCCCTTTCACCTCTCCAACTCAGTCATTTGGCTTAGTCGTTTATTAATTTTTATGTTATTTGAAATACTTCAAGTCAGCCTTGCAGAATACAGATCTTCCCAGAGCATCTTGTGGAATAATAAACAATATATTTACAATTTATTAAAGTAATGAGGGTAAAGCAAACGTCCCATTCCCTACCCCCCCAAAACTCCCCTAAAAACACCACTTAAGGGAAGATTGTAGAAAACAGGTAAGTTTTTCAAATGGTAGTTATGGGGGTTCCTGAACTTTGTTTTTCAGGATCATTCAAGAGATATGTATCTATATGTCCAGAAAGGTCTTTTCTCTTGCAGCTCCTCTTGGTCCTAAGAATCAGGCCAGTAAGAAAAGCCTTCTTTGCAGTCTTAAAGTATGAGCACGCGGGTGCAGGTGCTTCATTAAATTAGAGGGCTTAGATTTTAAGGTTTTTTTTTAATATTACAAAGAGCACATTAAATGTGGCTTGGAAATGCACTGGCAGATTTACATCATTTCCAACAATGCTGGTCCAGCCATCTTCTGCATTAGCTTAAATTTTTGAGCCACCTTTAAAAGCAACCACATATAAAATATGTATGTATGAATGAGAAAAATTCATTCACAATGTATATATGCATAAAGATCCCATGCGTGAATGTGCATTAGCTTCTGATATACTTTGATGTATTGTCTCCTCTATTTGTCTCTTACCCATTTTCCCCTCCTTCCCAGGATCCTCTCTCAACCATCTCTGAAAGAGAGCTGGTTTCATTGTCAGCCTTTCAAGTCCTCTCCAAACCCTGCCAATAGCAAGTGCTCTCACTACTCCCTGTCCTTGTAGTCCCCCACAACCCCTTCCAGCTCCCTGCCCCCAAACACACTTACTTTGTATTTGCAGTGAGAAAGGCCATAGTCACCAATTTTGACAGTAAGGTCAGCTGTGAGTAAGCAGTTCCGCAAGGCCAAGTCACTAGACAAAAGAAATATCCAACAGAGTTTGTCCATGAGGCATCAAAGGACCATTATGATGCAGATTAGACTAGCAGCAGAACTCCTAAACTAGGGAGTGGCAACTGTTGTGTAGGGCAGAATTGCTACTAGGCCTTTATTACTTAGCTCATCGAAGGCAACAAGGAATATCTGATTAGCTCTGGAAATATGTCAAGAAAGGAATCCTCAGAAAGAAGCAGAGTTGGAAAGCCAAGCCACCATGCAACAATATACCAACTGGGATAAATTCTGCTTTCTCTCAGTTTCACAGCTTGATTTTCTAACAAGATCCTCCTACCATAAAACCATGCATTTAAGGGTACAGCCTTTTGATTGGCAGATGGAAGCCAGTTTCCAAGGCCAGACCTGAGCATGGTCTAAGCAACTTTAAGAATGTCACAGAAAGCAGATAGCAATAATAATGACAGGAACCCACCTCCTGCTCTACTAATGAGTCTGCACTCTGCAAGATTTAACAAAAGCTACACCACATGAAATATCTGTTTCTCATTCCAGTTGTTTTAAAAGAAAACTGCTGCATGTTTATCCACAAACCCTGAATACAGGTAGTCCTCAACTTATAATCACAATTGAGCCCAAAATTTATGTCACGAAATGAGATGTTTGCTAAGTGAGTTTTGCTGATCTTTTCCCACAATTATTAAGTGAATCTGGTTTTCCCATTGATTCTGCTTGACCAAAAGTTGCAAAACGGGAATCGTATGTCCCTGCGATACTGCAACTGTCATAAATATGAGTCAGTTGCCAAGCATCTAAATTTTGATCATGTCACTGTGGGAATACAATGGTTGGAAGTGTGAAAAACAGTCATAAGTCACTTTTTTCAATGCTGTGTCATAATTTTGAATGTCCCTAAATGAACTGTTGTAAGTCGAGGACAACCTGTTCTGTTACTGAACATGGGTTGAGGATTCTCAGAGCAGAGATGCTCCCCTGAGAAAGCACACTGACTCTATTTTTTGTGAACTGAATCACAAAAAGCAGCGCCCACCTTGATTCTGCTTGGACCCTGATTCTGTCTTCTCTTAGCTATCTCCCTCAAGAGAAAATGTCTCCTTGAAAAATGTGGTAAATATCCATGTCACAGAGGGTTTTTTTGGGAAAAAAAAACCAAAAACGAAAGGCAATTTCAGCCTTTCCTTCCCACTGCTGGCACATAATTTTCTATCAGTGATCATGATGGTAGTTATAGGTTATTCTTCCAACTGCATGAAAGCGTGCTAAGGTACGTGGTATTGATCACATTTACTCAACATCTTTTTTTTTTTTTTGCATCTTTTGCAATTTCAGAAGAATTGCTCAGCCCAACAAGCACTATAGAATTAGATGCCTTTTTTATTATTATTTTAGGAGAGATTTTAGTACAGCACAAATGGGCCCGTTTCTCTTCCTTTGCAAGGCTATGTGCCATTTTAAACATTACTCAATCAAATGTTTATGCCAGCTCTGAAAGATAATGCCCCCTTTTATAGTTACGTTAAATAGGAAGAGAGAAAGGAGAGGAAAGGGTGGGGAGGAGGCAGAGAAAGAAGAGAATAAAAGAAGCATGTCAAAGCAGAAAAAATGGCTTATCTTCTAGTCTAGGCACTGCTAGTCCCTTCCAGCTCAGTAACCAGAGACATCTACGGCATCCCTGTCTTCTGTCCATAAAAGATGTTCCAGGAGATGGCAAAGCACCCCCTCTTCAACAAAATCACTGATGCTGGAGTCTTTGAGTGCCACTCACTCAGCACCAGGATATTGTTGACGGGGAGGAACGGGTGATAAGAAGAGAGCAGGAACAGCAGAAGTTTATCCAGGCTTGTCTGGTTTCTTGCTGGAAGCCAAATGTTGCAACCCGTGTCCCCAGGCAAGACCACAGGAATGGGGGGCGGGGGGTGGACTGGTTGGAAAGTCAATGTTACAGAGAGTGTATCCTCGCCTAAATAAATTCAAACCTCAGTTACCATAATACACAATACATCAAGGCTCAAGTTCTCCTCTGGGCCATTACTCCCTTCCCCAAGAACCTTATTCCTAGCCCCTTGCCTGTTCTTTTTAAGGCAAAGGCTGCATTTGAAATAATCAACACGTTCAGGAAAAAAGTAGGTGGCACCATAAAGAAAAAAAGAGTAAGGACAGATTAAAAAAGATAAGGAACACCTTAATATTTAATACATATGATAAATGAGTAAGTGAAAGAAAAACTCTGGGACTGACTATAGCCAACCAGATAATTGTATAAAATAAAATAAAATCCAGAAGAGGGCATGAAAGCCTTAGCAGCGGAACAGAAGATCGTACTCTCATATATACTTTTATTATCTTTGTCAAATTTTAAAAGGCTCCGATGGGCCACTGTTGGTGCCAAAATTCTGCAATTTTTAAACAGGCACCCTTATGAAGGCATGAAGAAATGCATTTGAAAGCATGAGAATGGTATAATTAGAACACATTTCTGAAGAGTAACTTCATATAAATGTAATACTTTCCTCGATATCTTATTGCTTGTCGGCTTCTGTTTTCTAACCCCAATCATTTTAGAAAGCCTGCTTTCCAAATTTCAGCAGGAGATAGGGTGGGGCATGACACACAACCATGAATTGCCAACTCATGCTTTTGAAAATTTGTTTTCAGGAAAAGACATGCCCTTGGATTATCACCACTGCCACTCCTAGTCAGGGGTGGGATTCAAATTTCTTAACAACTGATTCTGTGGGTGTGGCCTAAATTATGGGTGTGGCTTGGTGGTCATGTGATTGGGTGGGCGTGTCTTGCTGCCTAGTAATGGCTTGGTGGTCATGTGATTGGGTGGGCATGGCTTGTATGTAAATATTATAAATATTTATGTAACTATTGATTTTTTTATTAAAAAAGAGCAACTTTTACCCAAAAGCAGGCAAAGCAGACAGGCAGATTGAGTTGCTCACAGAATCACAGATTCACTTAGAGATCTCTCTATCTGCAATCGGCTATCTGAGTCTGCACTGAAAAGCTTCAGTCCTAAGGAAGGTTCGGCTCTGCTTTTAGATTAGCTAGAAAGCAAGAAATCCAAGGATTTCCTGCTTTCTAGCTAAGCTAAATCTCCTGGCAGAGCAGAACAGCTGATGGTTGGGGAAAAAAAGGAAAAATAGTAACTTCCCAAACCAGGCAAGTTGGATGACTCGCATGCCAGGTAAGGAGTGAGTGGGCGGGGAGGGGAGGGGCCAGCCAGTGGAGCAATTTGCTGGTTCTCTGAACTGGGGACAGTCGTGTGTGCAGTGTTTGCAAGAAATCATCAGAAGATGAAACAGATGAAATCCTGGAGTCTCCAGGTAAGACTAGATAAGATTCCTCTCTCAAAATCCTGCAAAAAGATTAGGCCTTAACCCTAAACTAATACAGGTAGTCCTCGACTTATAATGGTTCATTTAGTGACCATTCAAAGTTACAACAGCACTGAAAAGAGTGACTGTTTTTCACACTTACAAATGTTGCAGCATCCCCTTGGTCATATGATCAAAACTAAAATACTTGGCAACTGGTTCATATTTATGGTGGTCGTAGTGTCCCAGGATCATGTGATCCCTTTTGCAACTTTCTGACAAGCAAGGCCAATGGGGAAGGCAGATGCATTTAACCATGTTACTAACTTAACAATTTCATTGATTCACTTAACAACGGTGGCAAGAAAGATCATAAAATGGGGCAAAACTCACTGAGCAAATGTCTCGCTTCGCAACATAAAATTTTGGGCTCAATTGTGGTCGTAAGTCAAGGACTACCTGTATGTCTAAAGACCTACGGATATACAGATAGCTACCTCAGGATAGCTTTGAAAAAAGCATCTGCTGCTCCTTCCTTATTTGCTAAGTTCTGAGTTCTCCATCTAACCATTTTTACTCTGCCAATTCGTGAAGAGAACTGTTTTCCATTTTCTTTTTAGGCCCTAAACCTGAAAGCATGGCAAGCAAACAAATCTTCTCAACTTACCTATGAACGTAGTTGTTGCGATGAAGATGCAGCAAGCCACAGGATACCTCGCAGGCCATGCGTTGCAATGTCAAGGGATCTGGTGCCAGAGCCTCTGCAGCATGGCAGCTTCGTAGGTAGCCCTTCAGGTCACCCTGTTGGGAGTGGCAGCAGCATTAGCCACAACCATAACTGCCTAAAGATCTCTCTGTGAGGTGTGAGTGGTTGAAGAAGAATAAGGGGAGGGAGGAGAAGCAATTCTGCAATGTGGTCCCCCCCCCCAAAAAATGAGACCACGGTGGTTCAGATTTGTCCCACTCAAGATGGAGGGGTTTTTAAAGAATTCCTAGCCATGTTGGAATTCTGCATATCTGGGGAGACAGAAGAAAGCCTCCTATTTCAGTTCCATAGGTAAAAGAGGGGCATCTCTCCACCTGTTGTTAACAAGCCAAAGTAGCTCATTGCAGAGAGAATGAAAAGGTGCACTTCTGTAAACTCGAAACAGTTCAGATGGTTTCAGGTCTCAATGGTTTCAGATGACTCCAGCAAGAGTCAGGAGACAAGACAAGACAACTCAATGAAAGGAACAGCTCTTTCACCAACCACACTTTTGTCCTTCTCCTGTCCCAAAGCTGAAGGGAAAAGGGGAAATTGGTATTTTCCCCTCCATTTAATGGACTTACCAATGGGCAAAATTCCATCACCAGCAGATAGGGGGTCACCTCTGCACACTGAGCCAAGCACTGCAGGAGATTGGTGTGCTGGAGTGCCCTGGGCAGAAAGGTAAGAGGTGCAAGTGAGACTGGAAGGAAACAAGCAAGTGGCAGAGTCTAGAGCCACATAAGAGAAGGCTTGGGAAAATTTGCAGACCTGGCAGGGGATTTGGTTCATGGTGGGTTGAGGTGCATCAGCATTATAGAATGAGACAAATCAAAGGGCTAAAGCAGTGAGGCAACAGCTAAAGACCAAGCAAGGAGCAGGGTGATCATAGCTAGGAAGCAGTACACTAGGCTTACAGGTGACACCTCAACTAGGTTAGCTGAAAAAGGATTTTGTTCGAAGGTGCTTCTTTTCTCTTTCAAGCAACTTTCACACCAGTTTATATAAGGACAGGGAAGGGTTCCTATGATGCAACTACAAACTGGCACTGAATAAATGGGTCCTAAGCTGTGCCAGCTATGTCATAAACAATAAGGACTGTTTGTTCATGAGTCAGTAAAGTAATTCATTGCTCCCCCAGCACTTTCCCTCCCCTTCTGTGTATCTTGGTCAGATTCTCTGGATTCAACAAGAAATTTCTTTGCTACTCCAGGATTTATACTGAGAGAGAAGATGTAATACTGGGTAAGCTACCTTGATATTTCAGAAGCTAAAACAGGACCAACTCTAGTTAGAATTTAGTTAGCACCTAGGAAGCACCTGTAGGTTTGATTAGCAAGTAGAAAGAACCATCCTGAAGAAAGACAGTAGCAAACAACATTTTGTAAAACTTCCATAAAAACATTTTGGATGTATCATCATCAAGAGTGAAGCTCAATTCAAGGATATCTTTATTTTCAATCTTATCTCTAGCTTTCCTTTAAGAATTACAAGCATGTAGTTCCTCTCATAACTTCTCAATACCATTTATTTGAGGGAGGGACACCATAAAAGATCCAAAATTTCAAAGTCCTCAAACCTTGCAAGATTTTGATAATCTTAACTTAATCTTAATTTAACTTAATCTTAACTATAAAGTGTCATAATATATTGGGTAAGAAGGCTGGAATTTTCCAGTTCTCAAAATAATATAAAAATCTTATATTTGGGTCATTATTTTTTTAAAAAAAACATTTACATTTTATTTTATTTCATTTTATTAAGAGTATGAGTGCTACATTCAGGAATTTCTGATGTTGAGCAATCTCTCTTTTACTCCTTTGCCAGTGTCAGACCAAATTACAGATGGTCTTAAAGTTGCTTCTTGATACTGATGCTTTGATCTAGAGATATTTTCATCACCATCTCTTATGATCCAATCCTGTTCTGTCAACACAGGAAAGCTGATAGTTTCTATTCACATAAGCCTTATGTTTCCACACCTCATACACAGATCCTGGCTGGAACTGTAATAGCCACAAATAAAAGAACAATTCTAGCAGTAGTATGCTCACAGGTGCAGCTCCACAGAAATTTTGTCAGAATGCTGAGGAAATCTAGATAGCCCATAGCCTGCTACTGAAAGGCGTAAGAGAACCTACCTGTAAGGTTGTGCCTCTTCCAAGAACTGCATTTGATCCTGCACACTGGCACTGGCCTTAAGCTCCTTCACCACCACCTGAGTACTGCTCAACCCTGCATTTACCTCACCGAGGAACACCTAAAATGAAAGAGAGAAAGTGATAGGCATCATGGTCTGGGATCTTGCACTTCTGATTTAGGATGATAATGACTTTATGAGCTAGGGAGGGCCACGATAATTGTCATGTAAAATTGTATTAATAGATCAATATCCTCTTAAGTAGCCACCAGAGAGCCATCATGAAATTTACTGCAACTTGATAATCCAGCAAGAATAAGGAATTTGCTAACCCTTCTCGCCCTTAGTTTTTCGCGTATGAACATTCTTAGACAATACTGGGAAACTTTCAAGCATAAGAACATTAGTCATCCATGGTACTAAGCCAATGTTTTGATCAGTAGTTTTCCAATGTGTGACTTAATGTTCCACTAGCAATCACAACCCAAGCTTGTTGAAAAAGCACAAGTTCACTCAGCAACTACAGTGATTCAGGACAAATTAGTATGAATTATCTTTATAAGTTGGCTTTAAGTTTTTTATGTTCCACATAACAATTTAATTCATGTATTTACTTTGTAATATTTATTCCACTGTCTAGCTCTCAAGTATTTTTCAGGTTATAATACCCTATAAAAGAGTCATTTGGTTTCTATGTCCTACCCATCACCTCTCTGCACACAAATTCTTGTTTACCCTGCTGTTAGGCTCCAGGGTCTTAAAGCGACATTGCTATCAGTTCTTCAGCTGGCTTTCTATGGAAATTTAATGGAAAACCAGGTGAACTTTCTGTGACACCCAAATAGGAGGCAACATTAATAAATACAGGAAAAATCAGAACTGCTGTATGGGGTCTATGAGAAGTGCCAGATCTAATCTAGTAGTTACAGAGTTATCCTTACTTTTGAACCTCTGCCTCTCCTCTTTTGGTAATTTCCCCTCAACAATAACACACTTTTGTTCTTTCCACTCAATTGCTCACTTTTATGTACTAGGAGCCAATGCAGAATTGACATTTCAATTTTTAATTCTGTATATATTGTTCCACAGTCTCACTCCTCTGCTGCCAAAAGCACTACTCAAAGAAACAGGACCTATGCCTAAGAATAAAACCTACTCTATTCTTTCAACTTACTAAATCCACTCCCTTTGGCCTTGGTTCTTTCTCTGTGTCCCCACTCTTTCTTCCCATCTTTCCTGTGTTAATTGAAGATTGGTGATCAGCCCAGCTTACCTTGCCAAACCATCCATGGCCAATTTCTTTGAGGTATAGCAGACTGTGACGTCCCAGGTCAGTGGACTTGAGCAACTGCACTGTGAAGGAACACATAGAGCAGTCTGAATTTCTGCACTCTCTTTCTGATCAGTTGGTCTCTGTTCCGCCTTGACCCCATGCTGTCTCATCTTAGCTTTCTGCAGAAGAAGAGGCCTGGGACAACAGCTGCATGCAGGTACAGATACAGGAAAATCCTCAGAGAAGAATGGAGATACCAACTTCTGGAACCAGGTTCATTGCAATTCTTTGCTACACTGGCAGAGTCAAGTTGGGGCCGAAGAATTCTCCCCAAGCGCAGGAAGAAACAAGGACCTTTCTGCTACAATCAGATGTCTGCCTAAGCTCCCAGGCATTTAGAAAGCATCTGTTCAGGGTCTACTCAAGCAGGCTCTCCCATGTCCCAAATGCAGCAATGCCACCCTTCATTCCCTCAGTGCCAGACACCACTGTTCCCATCACACTGAGAAGCAAAGGCTTTATTGTTGTCCCCAGCAGTGGTGGCTAGAACTTAAAACATTGAATCCATTCTTTATGGGATCTGTTTGGAGCACACAATGCTCCACTGGGCTACAGAGTGTGGGCAGAGCAGAGCGGAGCCATCGCATGGCTAAGTGGCTCGTCCCTCTCCCTCCTACCCAGCGGGACATGTCTCGGATTCCTCAGTTGCTTCACATGGAAAGGAATGCAGGGCCCGTGGGATCTGGCATCAAAAAGCCCTTTGTCTCCGATGTTAGTGAGGGAGAGAAAACCTTCAGGCAGGACAAGCAGCAGCCTTTGCTGAGATGAAAAGATCAAGGGCAAATGCCTCATCGGGAAGTCTGTTCCACTACTTCTTGTTTTGCCTGCTACCAGGCTAGCTAATGGAGGAACTTGGCTGCACAGGCGCCTGTTCTCCAGGTCTATGCAACACAGGGAAGGTGCCCTACCACTTCTCATGTCCCCTAAATCAGAATGCCTTGCCACACTGAGCCCACAAGGTGGCATTGGCAACTCATGCTACCGCATACGTATGTGCGGAAACCAGAATAATCCAGAAGATACTAGTTAAGGGGGGAGAGAGGGAGAGGAGAAAATTTGGAATTTCACCACGGATATGCTGTGCAGCAATAGGTAAGTACAAAGTTGTAGCACTCAAAAAAATGAGCAGCAGGCTCATTTATTGAAGAAAGGACTTATTGAAGAAAGGACTGCCATTACTAGCTCTCCTCTTCTGTTTATACCTGGCACTAAAATGACTAAAGCAAGATTTGGGATCTCTTGCTTTAGGGGCAATCCACAGGATTTTGAAGTAAAAGGTGAGGAAGGAGGAATGCATGGCTTTCACTCTAGGGTATTCAATGGAAATATGCAATACATCCTTAGATGTGAGAAGATGTCTGACAAAGAATGACTACAACATTCAGAGGAATGGGACTCAAGAACCAAGCCATCATTAGGTGCTGTAAACAAATGGACGGGGGGGGGGGGGANGGGGGGGGGGGGGGGAAATATGCCAGAGAAAAATCCTTCTTCTCCTCAACTGCTTCCAATGGCAACAAAGCATTGACATCACAGGACAGAGGTGGGCCTACAGGAACCGAATTCCATGATTAAAAGAGGATTTGAACCACCTCAACATATTCTCTATCAAGCAGCTGCAAGTGGATTGTGGGGAAATCCAGCCAAGCTCATGTATTTCCTTGACAAAGGTGGGTTGGGAGATATGAAGCTTGGAGATATGCGGTACACAAAAAAAGATGTCTGAGGCCAAAAGGACAGAAGACATCTAAGCAGTTATCTGCAGAACAGGATCTTGGGGGAATAAACCAAGAATGTTGGACACATACCACTATGAGGCCTAGTGTGGTCTTACTTTAGCTCATTGCATGCAATTCTTGTAACATGAGCTATAATTACCTCTACTGAATTAATAACTCTGAACAAAGGTTGGGGATGTATATAAAACATATCAAGCAATATTTCATGGTAAAAGCTTTCATTTTACACAGAATGTCTGATTTTCTGGTAAAATGTTCTACATAACTCAAAAGCTTCTACCTCACTATAGCAGCTATCACCAACCTGGCCACACTCCAAATGTAATGGACTTCAGCTTTCAAGATTTTTGGCCATGGTCATGCAGGCTACAGGATTCTGAGAATTGAAATCCACACATCTGGAGAGCTTTCTGACCAAAGAAGGCTTTATTATTTTAGCCCCATAGCCTATAGCAATGAAATATTAAACTAAAAAGCAGAACATAGGCGGGGGAGTATATTATGTTAACTCAAAACTGACACACCCAACAAAATTAGTATAGTGGCATTAAAGGTATTTTGTAAAGAAAAGACTTCTATTTAAAAAAGAAGACACTTCAAGCACTGGGGTTTGTGAGATCAAAATAAAATCTGTGTTTTACAAGGTAGAAAGATCACTACATAAAAAATACATAACATATTCAGAGCAAAGCCTTGGATGATGAATAGAGGACATAAGAAGGAATGATGTTTTCTAACTCTGAAGATGGATGGGGATATCCTTATTGTCTTTTTTGCTCTTTTCCATTCTCCTTAGCAACATGGATATTCTAAACATTTATTATTGTGTATAGCAGTCACTGGGAGTCAAGACTGATGTAGAAGGGGAGGAGGAGGAGATGGAAGAAGGAGGAGAAGGAGAAAAGAAGGAGAAGGAGAAGAAGCAGCAGCTTGTGAATGAGCTTGTGCTCTCTAAATGCATCTGAGTTACATTCCCAGGATGTCCAGGCAATCTCTGAGACCTATGTGAATTTAGTCCCCATATATATGGAGGATGTAAAGTGTAGACACTCTGGGTCATTCTATGCAGCACCAAAATGGCACATTTATCTATTTATTTGTATGCAGCTCTTAATAGTACAGAGGATCTAATATTGTAGTGCCATTACTATTATGTCCCCCACTCCATCCCACTGTTTGATGCCATCTTTTTCTATGAAAGGATATGTACCATTACTGTAGGAACATATTAAGAATGTGCAGTGGGATAACTACGCAGATCTTTGGTAGAAGAAAAAAAGATTTTTTTAAAAGTCTAAGATGTTTATTGTGATAGAAATACTTGGTGGGATGGATTCTGCGCTTCAAAAGTATGTATCTTTAAAATGGTGTAAGTATTCCAAGTCCTAAAAAGCATTGAGCTGATTGAGTACAAAAATGCTGCCTTCCCACTTCTTTTTTAATCAACTTGAATCTGCATGTGTAATGGACTGTGAGAATAATTTTGATGAAGAGGAGTAAGACAAGAGAACAGCCAAGACAATGATGAGATAAGAGAAATCTGAACCCACAGCAGGAATGGAACTAGAGAAAACATATCAGATTGGCCCTCCCTTGTTCTCTTTGGGAGAAAGGCAGGGAAGGGGAGGCACATTCACAGTTGCAAGATTCTGTTACTGTGACCCTATAATAAAAACAGTTTTAACATTCATGATTTCGCTGTTCACGTTTGGCCTATCTCTAGAGCTGCTATTTGTATGTGCACTTCCCTTTCTTCAAGGTTATTCTCACAGTTCATTACAGCATAATAACAATAATTAAAGGGAAGATTTCTTCCGATAGTTGTGGAAAATTGGGCCCCTTGTTTCTTTTTGGAAGCACAAAATCTAGGTGATAATTCCAAGATTGTCAGCAACAGAAGAATTCAAAGTTTTACTGACTCCCTTTCCCAAACAGATGCCACCCAGGTGTTACTTCTCTCTAAAATGGGAATCTCCGGATTTGTGGGACTTGCTGAGCATGAATTCTGGAACCTAGGGAATTGTAGCTCTACACATTTGGACAACATTGTCAATGCTTCTGTCCACACAAAGCATGCAAATCATAGCTACAACTATCTATGGGGAGGGGGGAAATGTTTAATGAAGTAAACTGAATGCTTCACTAGATTACCTGAGCGCCCAGGTTGCCTAGACATTGGCAAAGATACTTCAGTGAGAGGCAGAATATAAACTTCAGGGCCATTCTGGGTGGCTGGTGAGCCTTGAGCTGAGAATTCACTAGGATATTCCTCCCCGTCAGCATTACTGAATTCCTGGGGCAAAAAAAGATAAGGAGAATAAAAGTGTAGAATGGAGCAATAGAACAATGTTAAGAATGGGGAGAGGAAAAGGTTTGAGACATGCATTTGGTCATCTCTAGACACATAATCCTCCTCTCGATGGAAGGATTATGGCAATAAAGCATGCAAAGCAACTTTGACTCCTTCAAGCAGCCTTTCCCAACCTGCGGCATTCCAGTTGTTGGATTGCAATCCCTAAAATTCCCAGCTATTTCAATAGTAACTGGGAACTGGGGAAGTTGTGTAGCAAACATCAGGAGGGATTGGACTGATAAAGGCTGCTTTGAAATATCATCCTCACTATCACCAGCAGTTATGTTTTCACACACAGATGACCTTTTATAGATATTCCACGGTAATACACAAATAAGAAAAGGACTGTAGCTCAGCGACAGAGCACAAATTCTGCCATGCAAAGAACTCCTGACTCAGTGCTTGCTATCTACAGAGGAAGCTGGGGATGACCCTTTGCCTGAAATATTGATTAAATCCCAAACCATATGGACCAATGGGCTAATCCAATACATGGCAATTTACTCTGTTCTTAAATACACATGAAAAGGTGCAAAGAACTCATGTCCATTCTTTCGCACAGGTAACCCATGTGTGAATAATCATACTGAAGGGAAAGAAAAACAATGTTACTTCACTGCCATACAGCACTAGCAGAGGAATCTGTGCACGCACCACTGTGTTACACACTTGTGAGAAGAACTGAATCTACAGTCCTCACATGTCGACTAGTGTAACAGCATTTTAACTGTCTTAGTTTCTCCCATAATATGGTTTTCCCATCACAAACTGGGAAAAGAGAAGACAGAGCCCAATGGACAGATACATCTCAGTCAGTCCTACTACATGGATCGAGCTGCTTGAAATGGAATTGTAGAACATACACTTTTCAGTCGTAGCAAACCATTTGTGTGAAACGAAGCCGATCCCATGCACACTTTGGCTAGGCTAAGGATCACTACCGTGACCGAAAGGCTCCGTGCACTATTTCAGTGCTCCCTGGGGGAGGCGGGGAGAAGGGAACCATGTGGAGAGCTGATTCACACAAAGAGTTTCCCATCTGTGCAATTCCATTTTGGATAACCACCTCCAGAGCAGGAGGAGCTAGGCAAACCATGACAGAGGCACAGAAAGTATACAATCACTCTTTCCCATCCAGCTACAAACATGCCCTGTCACAACTGGAGGGTAACAGAGACAGCCGTGCACTCAGTCACTCTTTTTTCTTCTTCTTACTCTTCTTTTTTTAAAAAATCTTTCCACCCACAGATCTATGCATGTGGGGGAATGCAGTGCAGGGTTCAGGGCAAAGCCCAAGGCGATAATATTCAGATGTATTTCATGACAGCCAATTTTAAATTTGCTCCAAAAGAAAAAAAATGCTCCATGGAGACAAAGGTTTGAAAGAGAGGACGAAAGCAAAATAAAGACAGCATTCCCTGCCCAGACTCTCTGCAGGTCCATGGGGCAAGGTCATAGCCAGGGCTATTGCTTCCAGCCCTTGACCCAGCCTCACCTTTGCATGGAGAAGTAGGCAGACTTCAAGGGATCCAAATGCAGAGCAACAGCCCACCTAGTAGCCTTCTCAGTGTGGTCAGCGGCGGCTGCTCTGCTCCCCCCCCCTGCCCCCCCCCAGTGAAAGACATAGTCATAAGCACAGTTGTGGGAGAAGCAGCCTCACCTTGGTCAGGGGGCAGGGGGAGGACTGCCCAGGGTTCCCCAGTTCTACATTACAGGCTGTTTTGGGCACTGTGCTGGCCCCCGTGCAGGGCAGATACCTCAAAACCATCCTCAGCCTCTTCTCCCGGGATTCGCTTCTCCAGCTCTAGGCAAGAGTGCCCAGAGAAAGAGTGTTAATAGGTGCACCATCCCTTGGTCATCTGCTCCCCTCACTACTGCACACAGAGTTCCAGGCACCCCCATCAACCCTGCCCCATCCCTCATCCACCCGCCCACCTGCCCTTCCCTGCCTAAGACTTCCCCTTCTTCGCTCTCATTCAGCCCTCCTGCAGAGTGAGACCAGTAGCTTCTTCTCATTACCTGGATGAACTTTTTCCTATTGAAGGTTGCCCCAGCAATCAGGTAGGAAAGGGTGAGCATTCCCGGGGAGCATCTTAAGCTTAGATACCCATGAGCTGCTGTCTTTCTGAGGCTGTTCCCAAGAGGAAAGCGCAGAGCCCACTCACAAACTTGTTTTGTGCCCCTATATAGGCAGCGTGGGAGGATTCTGAAGTGGTTCATTGTTCTCACTGTGGAACCTGGCTACCTCTATAAACTGTGACTGCACAGAGCTGTCTATCACTCCACTCTGAACACTCCTCCTCCTCCATGGCTGGCCAAGAGCCTCCACAAGAATGCCAGCAACGGGGGCAGCATTTTCCAGCACATTCTGTGCCTCTGAAATCACATAGCTGCCCACTTCCTTTGGGTCTTTCTAGAGCAGCCTACTACACTTGGGAGATGCTTGCCAAACTGGGAAGTACTTAAGTAACAAGTACTTGTATCTTTAAACTTCGAATAAGAATTACTTAACTTAAAAGATTTTTTCTAAGGACTAAAAGGCAAGTACTCAAATAAGAAGGGACAGAGAATTACTCCTGGGTCATAACATAAGGCTCTTGTCTCTCTGCTGGGCAATATTTAACACAATATGCACAAATCCTCTTGCTCCAGATGAAGGCAACAGAACACACAAATTCATTCTGTGAAGGGGTAGAGGACTAACAGAAGGAGGGGGAGCTTTCTTTGAAGAGCCCTTTGCCTGCAAGAGAAGCAATTGAAATAGATCACAGGCAGGAGATCCCAAAGGTGCTTTTTCCAACAGGTAACTGGACTTTTTCTTTTCCTTTGAAGATGTTGAGAAGCTAAATGCTTTCAAAAGAGAAAAAAACCAAGGAAGTTCCATTCCCTTTTAGAAAACCACAACCTGGATGATTGAGAATCTCCATAAACATCACAGGCAGGAAACTTTGAGCATCATCTCTTGATGGATCTGCATCCAGTTATCATTCTCAAGAATTCATTCCCCTTTGCTCAGAGATGGGATATGACAGGGTTAACTACCGGTTGGGGATTTATAAGCTTCCCTGCATGCTGTGAGCCGTGCACCTGTAAATCGTCATCAGCATGCTGTGTGCAGAGACACAGCCCTCTTTTCCTGATTTTTTAACTGCAGCTGTGCCTTGTTCGGCAGCTGAAGTTGAAAAATCAGGAAATAAGGATCAGGTAAGAGCCCGGGTGGGCAAAAACCTCAGCAGACATAGAACCGGTTCTATGTCTGCTGCTCTTCAGAGCTACTGGTTCTACAGAAGTGGACAGAACCTGCAGAAACCCACCCCTGTCTTTGCTATGTCAAGTCGATCTGTTAACTCTTTCCTCCTCTCTATATTTCTCTACTGATGCCTCTTCACTTTATTTTTTCCAGGATTCCCATTTGCACCTCACGATACAGTGCAACCCCAGGAAGTTGCTTTCCCTAAAAGTCTGTAAACTTTTCCTGAACCAGGCCTCCCACACTCACTCCATAGTGGAAGAGACCTTTAAACCCACACAAGAGCAGGACTAGAAAGGTACCTGCATAACCGACCCAAATTGTTATAAAGTTTCTCTATAAAAACCATGTTCCTGGAAGCCAAAGCCAGGCCTAAGCCTCCATTCAACATTTCAGAAAGAGTGAAAATGCATCTTGCATTCACATAATGTTTTGTCCCACTATGCTTCTGTAGGGAGAAACTGGGAACTCATGTACACTTTGGTATCTTCTGCTAAGCAAGATGAAGTAGCAGATCACAGGAAGGTTTTTTTCTCTGCCCGAAATCCATGAGGAATGCTGTTGATCACACCTAGATGTGCAAGAATCTGACCTGGATAAGATGGCTCCTTATGCCCCCATTCATCTGCTTCTGCCTCTGGCTTGCAAAAATTCATTAGGCCTTTTTTATTTCTATCACATTGCCAGACAGCCATCCCGTTGTGCTTAGAGGTTTGCTTCTCAGCAAGCCCCTGCCACAAGGCTTTAGTCTGATGTCCCAGCCCACACCTCCTCCGTACCCCACTGAATGCCCTCCAGCCGTAACCCCCTGCTGCTGAGATTGCTTGACTCATGCTTCTCGTGTCTGACACATAAAATGCACCACGTCATTCCTCTGACTCTTAAATTTCTGTCTGTCCTTTATATTCCACACTGTTTCTTCAGGACTATTCTGATAGGAACTTAATGGTAAAAGCAGGTTCTGGCTTTGTCTTCACATTGAACATTGTTTCCTTCTCCTTGCAAACAACAGGACATGTTATTGTAACCTTCCCCAGCCTGGTGGCTTTTAGATTAACTGGATGACAAACTCCAGAAATCCCAGCTATGCATCCAGAAGCCACCAGGATGGCAAAAGCTGGGTTAATGTCATGGACTTGGCAAAAGACTTTGTCTTATGCACTGCTATGCCATAGGCAGCCAGAGAGATTGGCCCTCCCCTCTGAACTTACCTTGAAGCCAATGCCCCCTTTTTTGCAGCACAGACAGGCCAACATGAGGAAGATGAAGGTGAAGAGTCCTGAGAAGGAAACGGCCACCACCACCAGAGAGGAAGACCAGGAGAGCTCACTCAAGGGAGTGCCATCTGTAGAGAGATAAGCAAGTGGGAGAAGATGAGAAAGGAAGGTTCAGGAAAGATTGATGGGAAAAGGACTAAATATTTGCAAATCAAAGCCAGAGAGAATGCAGCTGAGACAGATGCCGGCAGGAGGCCTCTAATCTATATCTTGCACAGCTTTAGTTCCTTTTTTTGCAGACTCAAAGCCAAGTACGGGGATCAGATTCCCTTTTGCTGTATCCCTGCTCTCTTACACCCACTTGTCTCTCATGAATTCACTTATCCTTCGAATCTTACCAGCAAGAAAAGGAATGATATTGTTCTGTTCTCCCAACTGCTCTCCTACCAGCTCCCAGAAATGCACTATTTTAAATCCAGAGACACAAAAGAAGCTAGGACCCAACCTGGCTTTTTCATCTATGAAGAGAACCAGGCTTGTCAACGATCTCATGATCTCCTAGCTTGGATAGGCATGGAATTTCTGCAAGACAGAAATCCTGCCCTACCATGTGGTTTTATCCATGCAGCAGTAATCATGGATACTGATGACTTAACACTCTCAGGTCACTGAGTAACCTTATCTCCCACTTTCTATATCTCTGATGATTCCCGTCTGCACTTTTCTGATTTGTAATTGTTATGCCTAGGTATACACAGCCTGAATACATAGTGAATCCGATGCCCATCATTTTGTCAATATGCACATTGCTAAAAAGCAACACATTCAGAAAACACAGAGGGCAAATTTCTTTCTTTCTTTTCTTTTCTTTTCTTTTTTTTTTGCCTGCCAACTGGCTGACTAATTGAACAATGGCTTTGGACAAAGGCCCCACTTTGGGAGAAAAAAAAGTTGTTCCCATTAAATCTCCTGAAACATTATTTTTGCGGGGAGATAATTGCAGATTTCCAAAGGAGGAAAAATGGATGCACATGCTCTGTCACTATGCCCATTTCTTTTCAAGAATGACATGCATCCTGGCTTTCAAAAGACCAAAGAGGAGATGAGAAAACAGAGGAGATAAAAATTAACCTCACAGCATGGGAAAAAGGGAAGGTCAGTAAGTAGCAGAAAGATTAAAGGCAGCCCAATCATAGTGTCCAGAAAGCTTTTTAAGGCAAAATAATTAATCTGGCATTTAAAGTAATTGAGATAGTGCCAAGAAAATGATTGAACTGGTTGCTCCATGAGTTGATAAATAAGTCCGTTGGATGTAAGGAAAACATGGGTGGGGTGTCATTATAGCATGTTTAATGGGAGGATGAAGGATATAGTATAAATGAAAACTCTTCACAGGCTTTAGGCATAGACAATATGGTTGGTGCTACAACACACGAGCAATCATAAATGTTTGTGCTCTAGCTTAATTGCACATATACGAAAAAAATGAACCCTTCTTGTGACAGCACTACCATAGTAATGAACATCTCTTGCCACCTTGCTTATCCTCATTGGTGGAATTTTAACTTTTCTGCAAGAAAGCATCCTTGCTTCTGTCAGCCAAGGAAGAGGCCCAGGGGCATAAGAATTACATGCCATGGCTGGCACTCTTCCTTCTGAGGCCAGAAACTGGCAACTCATTTCCATATAGCTATTTGTAATACAGAAGATGCATTGGAAATCTGCTGCTATGGTCTCTGATAGTTCTTTGCCATAGATAGGAAAAATATAAAATTATTCCACAAAGTCAACACAAAGTTGTGTCTAAGACACTAATCTTGCAAAATATTTACTCTGTACACACAGAGAGAAAGAAGGGCACATGCATTTTGAACTAGAAAATATTTAGATATCCAGGCCACAAGGAAACTGAGATTCTTCTGGCCCATTGTTTAGGTGGGGTCTCCCAGTTAGGAGCTGAAAATCGCCCCTGTGATTGGATGAAGGTCTTAAAAGGGAACAATTGAAGCAGGGTGGTTTTATTCCATTATCCCTAATTTATGGCCCACTGGGATAATTTAATTTTAATAGGTGGCTCTAATTTAGCTCTAGCAAGTATCAAGCCCCTCTGAAGCCTTGCAGCTGCTCTTTCAAGGGAGGTCAACTCAGGGGTAAATTAATGACACAAAAGACATGCATGCTGAGTGGGAAGTGACAGCACAGCTGGAAATGTCTGAAACAGCAGGCTGTTTTTGAAGGGGACATCCCAGAAACTAGGTCCATGATTCAGAGAAGAAAGGAATACCAACTGACTAACCTAATGTAAAACTGTTTGTTCTAATAGGCAGGACAAAGAGTACAAAGTCATTAGCTGAATGGAATAGAGAGAAAGAGAGTCACTTATTTCTGTCTGACCTCACTGATGATCGCTATAGTTTTACAGGCCTGGCTCTAAGAGATTGTAGTAGTCCTTTAAAATGGAGGAGTTAGGATTAAGGTTTAGTTATATTATATAATTATATGGTTCACTGCATTTGGAAAACCAGCATTATCAGGAACAGCAATAACAGTGTCCCACACCTGTAGTCCCTTCCTGACAATTGTTCAGTGAGATGTTGTACCCCAGGTTCTTCTGAATATGTAGGGAAGCAGCTCAGAACAAGAGAACATCGATACTTTCCTAATGTAGAACTACCTACAGTTAGTAGAACTGAACAGGTAGTCCTTGTGACTCATTTTGCGGTTATAACTCCAATGAAAAAAATAACTTTACAATCAATCTTCACATTTACAACCTTCAGAAGTTTGTAAAGCAAAGGAAAGTTGAAGATCATCATAGCAATCACTTAGTGATTGCTTCACTTAATAATTGAGTTGCCAGACCCTACTGTGGTCATTAAATAAGCAACATCTATAGTAGAAAAAAATAAACAAAATGGAGACTGCATCCCTTTCCCACCCTATCTTTTAAATATACCTAATTGTGGCAGTTAAAATGTCTACCCTACCAAAAATACTATATCTTTTTCAAACTGTACCAATAAGATTGGATAAATTTGTTTGGGATGGGAAAAAAGCCAGGATAAAAATGAAATTGTTACAGGACAAAAGAGAAAGGGGTGGCTTTGGACTCCCTGACTGGGAATGTATTATCAGGCTGCGGCTATGGTATGGATTAAAGATTGGATCAACCTGGAAAATAGAAGAGTATTGTCAATAGAGGGTCATGACTTGCAGAGAGGGTGGCATAGTTTCCTATGGGATGGGAAATGTAAACAGCATGCATATTTTCAGAGACACATGATTAGAGATTCATTAATTCAGACATGGAATAAGATTAAAAAGAATCATTACGCTAAAATACCGAATTGGTTGTCAACTATGGAAGCACAAATATACCCAAACGCAATGGATCTGGGAAAAAAGAGGAGTTACAAAGACCCACAAGGAAGATTATTAGACCCACAAGAAAGATTAAAAACAAGATAAGAATTACCAAAATATAAAGATAGATTGGTGGTCATACATGCAAATCCAGGTGAGACATCAGAAGGAGAAAGAACAGTTTGGTTTCTTCATGGAAAAGCATCAGTTAGATAAAATTCTACAAGAAATGGAAAATAAAATGATTTCAAGAATATATAACTTTCTACTAGATTTTAAAATGGAAGAGGAGGTGGTCAAAAGGACGATGCTGGTATGGGCAAAAAATGTTGGCTATAACATAGACCTGGAAAATTGGGAGAGAATGTGGGGATCAAATTACAAACTAATCGCATCCACAGTATACAAGGAAAATCAATACAAAATGTTCTACAGATGGCATCTGTAGCGTTCACAATGGACAAAGCTGAAGTCTTCACTCCAGTCTGTATTTCCAGTGGGAACACGGACTGTTCCTATTGGTTGATGCCGTTTGACAGTCAGCTATTAAAGGGAGCTGTCAAATGGCATCAGCTGTTGTCTGCCAGCTGGCTGTCTTGTTAACGCAGCAGCCATGGCAATCCTTTATTGTTTCAATGAAGTAAAAAGCTGAAGTTCACTCTGAGTTTGCCTCAGGTTTATTCCGCTGCTCTACAACACTGGCGACGAGGGCAGAATACATATAAGAGGCAGCTGGGCAAAGAATTGCTGAGTGAAGTCACTACAAAAAGAGCTGAAGTCACTACATAAAGAGCCGGGGTCACTACCGAGCTGAATGTCACTTTAAGAGCTACTGTCACTATTCGTGAGTGCAAATTTCAACTTTCTCCAACAATTCCGGCACCGCTGAGTCGAGATGACTTCGAACCCTGCATTCCCGCCTTTCAGATCATCAGTGGAAACATGGGAGTCCTACAGAAACCGGTTTGACTGTTTCCTGGACGCCATAGACCTTGCTGACATTTCCGACGATAGGAAAAAGTCCTACTTTTAAAGTTTTTGCGGAGCCACAGTATTTGACACTGCTACAGCATCATTGGCCCCACATTCAGATAAGATGGTTCCATGGGAAGAATTGCAGGAAATTCTTTCCAATCACTATTTTCCTTAGCCATCCTGAATTGCCAGGCATCATGCATTTAGAAGACGAATTCAGGCTGAGGGAGAGACTATTAGTGGGTACATG